>VXBJ01001372.1:202061-236997 GCA_013400055.1 Nycticryphes semicollaris | reverse complement strand
TATATATATATATATATATATTGAGAGAGATATCACTGGGAGGATTTGCCTGAGTGTTTCTCTGCTGGAAAAGACAGTTTAAGAGTCATTCTTCATGTGGATCCCCTAGAAGCTGGTGTGCCCAGCACGTGGAAGGAAACTCCAGTTGCTCCAGGCAGCCCTGAGGCAGAGCTCTGGGACATGCTGCCCAGGCAGGGTCATGGAAAGGCAGAGCGACCCTCGCTGTTACTCATTTCCTCTGCCCAGAGCAAGGAGCCAGAGCTGGGGTGATGCTCCAGGGAGTGCGTGACCCTTTCCGAAGTGAGACAGCACCGAAAATAGTCACCACTTCTGCTTTCAGCCAGGGGAAAGGGGAAGCCCAAGTGGGCACTCACTCCTCCAGGGCTTTGCTGCCCATGGATGCTCCTTGTCATTCCTGGGGACCATGCACCCCCCGTCCAAGGTGCAGCATCTTCCCAGGGCAGCTTTGCATCTTTCCGGGTCTTTCAGCAAGCCCCCAGGGTGACACAAAAGCCGGGTGTTTCTGCTCAGTGGTGGTGGCTTTGGCCATTGTGTCCCCATAGCCACCGACAGCAGAGGGCAGTGCCACATAGGCGCAGTGCTGCGCTGTCACGGGCAGCGTGGGCACGCTGGCATGTGCCTGGCTTTTTAAGTGGGCATTTTTCAGCAGGGTGGGGTGGGGGGGATGCACCGTAGCCAGAACGAAGCAGCCGAGTGGGAGTTTGGCGTTTCAAGCGACAATTTCAAAGGGCCGCGACCTCACCAGGGAATGGTGCCCCTGCCAGCACCACACCATCTTCTTTAAGATCGAAAGAAGATGCCAGGGTGCAATCCTAATGCTAGGCAAGGAGCCCTGGAGCAGTTGCTGCTGGACCTGCCTCTGCTTTGGCATCAGTGGAAACCTTGCACCCTCCCCCTAACACCAACCCCACTGCGATGCTTCTGTAATGGGCTCCTGTGTGTAAGGAGGTCAGAAGGGTGACCTGCAAGGATCCCAGCAATGGGTCTGGCATCCTATGCCCGCTACTGGGGTGAATCCTGCCTCCCAGACCCATGGGTGACACCGACCCGTGACAGCCAGTGATCACATTCAACGGGACATCCTCAGACACCACAAGGCTCATGCGGCCACCCAGTCAGGCTCTTCCCAGGCACGTTAGACCACAGGAGGATCTGGAGGGTGATTTCAAGTTTTCCTTCTCCATGACTCAGCTTTCCAGCAGGGCTCAGCCTGCTTGCCTCGCTCCAGAGGCTTCCCCACCCCAGAGGAGACCTCAACACCATCCTCCTTGTGGTCCTTGCAGGAAACCCAGCACTTCTTTCACTTGAGGTTCCCCTTTCCTCCCTGTGATTTTGTTCCAGGTTCTCCTCTCTACAGCACAGAGTCGGGCTCCATCTGCCCTCCAAGCAGCTCCTGTTACAGAGGCGAGGACTTTGACCAGCTCACCGAGGTCTCACTGCATGAACCAAACCTCTCCAGGGTAGCGACTCCAACTCAGCCGGGGCGGTTGAGTCATAGGACTGTGAGAGGGAAGGAAAATACCCATGAGGTCATCTCACTCATCCCTTGCTGACAGTCCTGCATGGGTTCCCCACCAGATACTTGGCACTCGCTCCCAGATCCGAGTAACTCAAGCAAAGCGGCAAGAGGTGGGGACCTCACCAGGCTTGGGCTGGGCTGGGCATCCACGGCTGTGCCCGGGATAGCTGAGAAGCCTTCAGCTGCGTTTCCTCTCAACAAATCACCTCCGAGATGAGCCACTCACATTTCCCTTCCTCAGTTTCCTTAATTAGAAGTGGGCCTGGCATTTATCTGACCTCCGGATACATCCTGAAATAACAGACAAGACCCGGGAACTCTGCCTGCCCACGGGATGTCGTTTATTCCACTGTCTCGGGGATCACGCTGTGCAAATCCCCCCTGCTGCCACCACCTTCCTTTCCAGTTACCCTTTTTTCGCCGTCACGTGGACTTCCAGGGTGTTTCCTCCCTTTGAGTGATCACACGGGGTCTGGAAGCCAGATTCTCACTTCTTTTTCAACAGGCCTGAATGCAGTTAGAGTCACCCTGGGGAGAGCTCTGAGCTTCAAGCATCATGGTGGTGTGCTATACCTCCATCCCTTCCTCTCATCCCGCCCAGCCCAGCCCTCTGGCCAAGGTCAATGGTTTTGGGGGGTAGGGATGCGGTCAAAACGTGTCTGTTGCTTTCAGCCAGGCTGCTGAGAACCAGGCTGAGAGCATCCCTGCTTCCCCAGGGCTCTGAAGAGTCCAAGTCACTGCAAATAAGGGGCAGTATGGTCCTGATCACCTCTATCGCCACTCCTGCCATGTGTCTCCCCAACTTTCCAAATGAAGAAAAGGCACTGAGGCCAGCTGCAGTGCATTACTTCAACATTATTGAAGCTTCTCCTGACATAGTGGTCTACAAGTGGTTCTCCCCCATGGAGCACCTCCTCCCTCCTTTCCATCCAGGGCAGAGCTAGATGCAGGGTCACAGGGTTGTGTCCCCCCAACCACAGAAGGTGGAGGGCCACCAATTTTGTCCTCTGAGATCCATTAGTTGTGGAGACCATGCTGACCAGAGTCATAACATATTGGGCTACAGGTGTTGAGTATTTTGCTGGTTCCTCTGTAAGTGTACCACAAAATGAGGCAATCTTTTGGAAACAGAATCAGATTCAGGCCAGGGCACCCAGCTGCCATGGGACTGACCCCTAGTAGGGCCCCTTGCACCAAATCTCAACAAGCCATCAGTTTCCCTAAACCTCAGTCCCACCAGAGATCCCCTCTCTTAACTCATTACAAGACCCATATTAAAAATACTTTGAAAGAGACTTAACCAACAGGTCCCAATAGGCATCTGTTACACAGCAGCTAAATCTTATTAAGCATGAGCAAGCACCTTACTCCTGGCCCACGGTAACAGGCTCACTCAGATCCTTCCTGAGCGTTGCCAGCTCACGGTATAATCGGGCAATCTCATAAAATATGTTTACAAGGGGCCTCAGGAGGTCATCTAGTCCAGCCCCCACTCCACAGCAGGAGCAGTTCCTTTATTTAATTTTTCTT
The DNA here is from genome assembly GCA_013400055.1 of Nycticryphes semicollaris. Taxonomy (NCBI): domain Eukaryota; kingdom Metazoa; phylum Chordata; class Aves; order Charadriiformes; family Rostratulidae; genus Nycticryphes; species Nycticryphes semicollaris. Next base: position 233,927 of record VXBJ01001372.1, on the reverse strand, counting down.
AAGAGCAATCACTAGGCTTTCTGCTCTCCTGTTATGCCACCAAGAGAAAAGAAAAAGGAATTTTTTCCCCTTTCCCTAAGGTCTCTCTAAGAATTGCATCTCGTGGAAGAAGAGCAAGGGGTGATCTTTAGGAGCACCCACATATCCCACCCCCCACACACAATTTAAGAGGTTATTTCTTGCGCATTAAGCTGAAGGAAGGACCAAGTTCATCACCTATATGTATCAAGTGAGCTCAAGGTGGCCGCACAGATTTTCATTAAGAGACATACAAGCATCATACACAGGTGGAGACCCTTGCAGCTGGTCTACCCTTGTGCACTGTTTGCAAGGACTCCTGCATCCCAAGGCAAGTTGTACAAACCTTGACCCAGAGGAGCTGCTGATGCCCTGTTAAATTCACTCTTGGTCTTTGGAGTGATGTGCAGCAGGGATAACCCAGCATCTACATCAGCTTGCAATAAATCCAATTTAGGCCAGTCCGACCAAAAGAAGCTCATCAGGATCCAGTAGCAGATGAGTCTATCCATTTAGGGGAGGCTTTCTGGGTTCCTGGACTACAAAGTCCCCATGGTGGTGAGGAACGATGACTTGTCAGAGCTCTGCATCCATCAATGAGGTGAACCTGTGAGCAAATCATGTCCTGGGGCAGAAGGGGATGCTGCTCTTCAGGCAATGGGGTCTTGCAGCACGGTGGAGAGCAGAGGGTGACCCAGTGGGACTCCCCCAAATGTCTTTGATGGGCTTGAACCACAGAAAAGTACCATCAAGGGTGCCTTAAGCCTCAGGTCTTGCTGAGAATATACGTGCGTGTGTGAAACACAATATTTTCAAACTTTTTGACTTTTTAATTGCCCTCCATTGTTAAAAAATTGAAATTATAAATTATCTCCTGCCCATGGAAAGCCCAGTAAATGCTTCTTTTAAGGTCCAATCCAATTTTTTATTTTCTAGCAGCAAAGGCAAAAAAAGCTCCTGTTGTCACTGATGTTTCCAAGAGCTGGCAAAATTATTTCAAAATGACCTAAAAATGGACATTTTACCTCCTGCTTCCTTACATATCTTTCCAGACTTGTGCTCTGCTTTTGCAAAGATTATTCCTCTTAAGTACACGAGTAATGTCAAGCAGTTCTCCGAGTAAACCCAGACAGGTTGTCCTTTACATGGACACCTTTCTCCTGGTGTTTTCATGGAGAATCGGGGACTTTATAGTCTGGGCCAGACTGATTTTTTAATGCAATTAGTCCCAGTGTGAAATAAGGTCCTTATTGTCTTTATGACAATCAGGCATGCGAGGAATGAATGTGTTTTTGTTAGACAGAGCTGCAGGAGGTACTTTTTAGATCTGAAGAAATAGTGCCAAGCAAGCAGGGACTCTTTTCACAGTCTGCCTGAGCCTGTGCTGTAAAACAGTGATTTACTGGCCATTATTTAAGAGCTTTTGGTGATAGTTGGCTTCCTTGGGAAAATAAGATAGAAGAACTGGTGCATGGTAAAGAGAGAGGCCCCTGTGAGAGCTCTGCAGCTCCTCTGAGCTGACTAAGACCTCTAACATGGTGCCAGCCCTGAAGCAGCCCCTGGCCATGCTGCTTCTGGGCTTATTGGGGACTTTTTTGTTCAGGGAAGTTGTGGATGCCCCATCCCTGGAGGGGTTCAAGGCCAGTCTGGATGGGTCTTTGAGCAACCTGCTCTGGTGGGAGGTGTCCCTGCCCATGGCAGGGGGGTTGGAACTTGATGATCTTTAAGGTCCCTTCCAACTCTAACCATTCTATGATTGTGAAAATCCAAGAGATGGTAGTGGAGCAACTGGAGGAAGGAAATTGGGAAATTAAAGTTGCGCATGAGCTGAGGTAGGCATTAGGGGAGCTGAAGGTGAAGCAAGGGTTACTGCGAGGGTAAATGCTAGGATGCTGTCTGCAGTTCTACAGGAGACCTCATTAGCTCTGCTCCTGTAGGACCTCTTGTTTACCTCATTCTTAGGGTGACAGGTGCCCTGGGATAACCTATTCCTCTATCTTTAAGGTCACCCACCTTGCCTCTGTATCTTAGGCAATGACCAGGGGTATGCCCAAGTCAGGGGTCTTTGACCTTGAACATATATTAAACCAGTTAACTGAAGGTTGTACACAGTCCCTGAGAGGGAAAGGGACAGAGATGATAAAGTACAAAAAAAGAGGATAGGAGAAAAAGAAAAAAAAAAAAGAAATAAAAAATAGAGAGTGGGGAGTACAGTCCGACTGCCCCTTATTTCTGTGTCACTCACTGCAGTCACTCCTGTGCCCCTTGGAGAGAGGCACACCAAAACCTCTTTAGAACCCTGCAAATTGATTTTTGTTGATGTTCTGTAACAGTTTCTGGCCATCCCAGTGGTCTGTGGATGTTGCCATCCACCATGGGGTTTTTTTGAAGTTCCCCTCATTAATTACTGCTCCAGTAAAATAAATACATTAAATAAAAAAAATCTTACTGACTCCTAGTTTCTTGCCACCGTTTCATTTTGGGTCTCTCCTTGATGCTAAAGGACATGTTATACCATCTGATTTTCTTTATGCACATGGGTTGTAACAACACAGGGCCAGACGTGGCTGAGATGGGCTGGCGTGTCTCGAATGTCAACGCGTGGCCACAGGAAGCGAGGATAAAAAGCAGGGTGTGGGTTGGTGGATGGGGCTGGGGATGCTCGTTCTGGATCCAGTTCCCATTGGCTTCGCTGAGAAGGGATACAGCATGTTGGATGAGTGTTTAACATGGCAAAGAACAAGAAATCATAATAACAGTGGATGAAGAGGAGGTCTGAGTAGTGTCTTTTCTCTGTTTTTATTTTTCTTTTATGAATAGTGATTTTTTTTGGAAATGGAGATTCGGGAGGGACAGAAGGTATTCATAAATTCATGTTGTAAATCTGTGGGCTGGAGAAAAGGTGAGAGAAAATTTCTGGGGAATAAATGAAACATTTCCCTGCAACGTTCTCAAGGCAGGTCCAAAACGCCAACAGATTTCTTTGGATATTTCCAAATATGACATTTTTGCTTGAAAATTACATGCTCTCTTTAAAAAAGAATTAAAATCCCTATGTGCAAAGGGAAGGCAGCAAAGGGAGGAGTGAAATGCCCTCAGAAGGAAACAAAACCAGCAACTGAGTGCAAATGGGCTGTTACGAGCGGAGCCAAAAGGACATTTCTTGTTCTCCAATTTCATTTTTTGCTGAAAAGCCTGAAAAAAAAAAAACCCCAAAACAACAACAACAAAAAAGCCAAACCCCTTTGGTCTTTCCAACCTACTTCTGTCACCACTTTCCAGCCCCTGTGTTTTTGGGTTCGGCTTCCCTTTGGCCGTCCCTCAGGAGATCTCCCTCTCTCCTTTCCCCAAAGGCTGGGGCCATGCAGGTTGGCGGAGAGGAGCCAAGAGGGTTGTCCAAAACCACTCACCACCAGCCGTTGGATGGCAGACATCTCCCCAGGGTCCTGTCCTCCCGTGCTCCTCCGTCCTGCGAGCAGCCATACTTACTTAAACAACAGGGGGAAAACCGCTCGTCCTCGGTCCCGCTACGCCCTTTTTGAAACGCCGAAGCAAGAAGCCGCCGTTGGTTGTTTTTTAAGCAGCTCTGGGCAGTTTCTCAGAAACTGTTGACAGTTACAGTGGCTCAAAATGGTGGGATATTTCTCAGAGATTTACTGGAGCGGAGGGGTGTATTTTCCCAAGTCCGACAGCACCACCGTCTCTTCAAGCCATACGGGTAAGCTTAGGAAACTCATCTTACTGAATGCCTAAACAGAAGGGGTCCAGCCAAGAGATCTGGCAACCTGTCAGCTGCAAAATAGCCAGAAACAAACTGAGCGAAAATATTTTTGTAGTCACAATATCAAGCCCACCCATTGAACATGTGTCGGGTATTTTCCAGCACTGCTGAAAACTCTCCCTTTGCTTTTATTTTTAGGTGAAGGGTGATTTCGGTCATGTTATTTCACTTTTTTGGACATTTCATGTTAATAGAAGGGTTTTATTTTACAGTGTTTAGCCTTCTTTTAAAGCAGGACTTATGATTTACTGCAGTAACTGAAACATCATTGTCTCAAAGGTTGTCATCTGTCTGGTCTTCAGCCAGAGAGTCCAGGAGCTGGGTGTTTTTACCTGTGTTAGCACATGAATAGACTGGCAGATTTTGGCTCACAAGCCCCAAGATGAAAGAAGCTTCCCATGAGCAAGTCCCTGCTCCTGTGAGCCTTTTGAAAAAGAACTCCAGCTCAGATGTCAGGATCGCATACATTGAGATGGTCAGCTGAGATGCTTCCAGGTGGGTATATGGCAAAACACAGAAACCTTCATCAGGACCCAGCTCTTTCCATTCAGAGGTCTCCAGCTAAGATGTCCCATATCTGTTGGGCTCCTGAGTCCCCATTACAGGTGGCAGGCAGGTGTCTGTTGTCAACAGGCTGGCCTTGGACACCTTGGCCTTCCCCACAGGTATGACACAGGTGACCTGTGTCTTCTGGAGCAGCAGATGAAGGTCACCAGGACACCTCAGGGTACCTCAAACAGCACTAGGTAACCATGTCTGAACACTCAAATCCCACCCATTAACAGTTTTGAGTATCTCCATTGGTTGTAAAGGAAGCTTAGACACCCAGGGTGCTTATAAAGACTTAAATTTTCCTAGGGTTTGGACTGAGTGGGGAGTAGAGGAACATTTCTTGCTGTGCTACCTGTCTGCTGCCAGTCCTGCTCTCTGCTTGCTTGCTCCATGTTTAATGCTTCCCTGCACAGCCAGACTGATGAAATAATCATTTTGCAATGTGCCAGCTGCTGCTCAGACTCTTGCAAACCTTAGGCCAGCCCACCACATCTCTGAAGTCCTTTACCATTTCTTTCCATCTAAGTAACAGGCAGGGGCGGGGAAGAAAAAAAAAAAGGAAAAAGGAAAAATAAAAATAAAATAAAAAAAAAAATAAAAAAAAAGCCAGATCTCAATAGGTAACTCGGTCCTGGGGAAAATCTGAATATCAATATTGAGCTAGATGGTGCAGCTGGGGTGATCTCCAAATATAGCCATTGCAATGACTCAGGGCTGAAGCGTATGATGCCTTGACATTTAGACATTAACAGATACCATCTACAGTGGGACACCATCATGCCAATGAGGGATGATGGCAGCGTATACTGCTTGATCCATCTAAGCCCTTATGAGCACACCGTCATGCTGAACAAAGCCATCTTGCTCTGTCTGTTTTCTTCTCTCACTGTAGCCCATTGCCTTCTGTCTTAGATTGCACAGTCAACACTTAATACAGCTTGAGAGATGACCTAAAGCCTTGATATCTCACAGCATCCACAAGGCTCTTGCAGATGGGCTGAATGTGCCCAAATCTCAGGAAGAGTCCCAGGCTGTGTTTTCTGGCTGGTGTTTAAGATGTGACATTACTAAGTGGGCAGCGTTGGCAGTAAGCAGAGCACTGAAAAGCAGGGTCCATCTACACCAGTAGGCTGTGATCTGAGTGCAGTCTAAAGGGCGGGATATTCACCCTGGATGTACCGGCTGGGTCACTCCAGATCTGGCCCAAAATCCACCGGCTGGCATATTTGATCTTCCATTCAATTCAAACAAGTGTTTAGTTTTAAAGTTTCCATGCAAATGACAGACCTTTGTTTTCATTCACTTTTCTTCTTCCCAGTCACAAAACAGACCTTTTGTATTCTGTTTTCATCTTTAGTACGCTAAATACATTTGGCAATCTGGGTCTTGGATAACTTTGAGGATCCCAGACTTAGCACACTCTTTGGGGAACTTCCTAGTTCAGTATTCCTGGGAACCCTGAGACACATCAAGGAATATCCCATATATCAAATGTAGAGCTTGCAGAACATCCACTCAGTCTACATCTATGTACAAGCCTGAAAAAAAAAAAAGGTATCTCCCCATCACAGTGCGTGGTCTTTGTGTCACGTCATGATTTTAATGACATTCAGATGGAGGGGGTTCCTTCTTCTCATGATCACATCATCACTTTTCCTTCTCTTTTGAAATCAGAGAGGTGGGAAATTAATTCCCCTGAATTTCCAGCAGCACCCACCAAGGAGAATGAGAGGTATTAAGTATGGGACAGCTGAACGTGCACAGAGCAAAAACACAAGAGGGGCGGTGGGGGGGCGGGGGTTGATTGGGAATGCATCTGACAGCCGAGGTAAGGATGGTATGCAAAGCAGGGATCAATTAGCAACGATAAACTAGAAAGGAGTGATTAATTCCGCCTCATGCAAGGACTGATGGGTGTTTGGCCAAAGCCTCCACATTTGTGTGCTTTAGCGGCTCCTGAATTCAGCCATAGCATTCCTGCAACGCGTAGACACATTGCATGTAAAAGCGAGGGTGAAAACATGAGTGGCAGCTATTACATCTCCCGGGCTTTGATACAAAGCGTGGTTCGTTTCCAAGGTCAACACGGTGCAGGTGAAAACGTGGGGAGCACCAGCCCCCGGCAGGCCATTGGTTGCCCGAGAGCCCCAACCGAGTCATTACATCGCAATATCCGCACAGGTCTGTCAGCGGTGGCACTGACGAGATGGACACGTCGGGGTGCTTTCTGTATGGGACCCATTGTTTAGCAAACCAGAGGGCCTTCCTATTCGGTTAATGGGTCAGCAAACTCTGTTGCTTTAATGGTTAATCATCTACTTACATTGTTCAACAAGTAAAACCAGGCAGATAATGCTCCTTGCCTACGGTTCATGTGACAGGCCGACTTCCCAGCTGTGAGCAGGGAAAGTATTTGACACGGGGAGAAATATGAGAGAGGAGAAATGGTGGGCTGCAAGGCTCTGACTTCAAATTGGTGGAAAGGGGAACAATAATATATATTGCATAAACGCATAGGTGTGTACATACACCCCACTACATGTGCACACGCATGCAAATATGTATGTATTAACACGGAGATCCACATAAAAATAGTATTTCAACCCCAGACCATTTTCCAACAGTTAAATTAGCTGACTGTCAGATGTCACACAAATGGCTGCAAGCTGACATGCAAAATTTGCTCCAAACTCTTTTAAGCAGTAAGTTAGATGGTCATCACCATTCAGGATTTCAGGGTCTCAGTAGTATCTCTTATTATGATTATTGAACATCATACAACTCTAACCTTCTGGACCCCAGATTTGCACATGTCACCCTTGTACCCTGTGCTGTTCGAGCAGATCCAGCAGAGATGTTGTGGACCTTGGAGTCAGGTGGCCATATTCTACCAGGTGTCATTTTGGAGGTGTCTCTTGCTTAGACATGTCTAATATGGGGAATGCACCACTACTTTGAGTCTTAGCAGAAGTCATTTTACACTGGAAGGGTTATTAAGAATTGGAACGGGCTGCCCAGGGAAGTGGTTGAGGGACCATATCTGAAGGTATTCAAAAGAAAGGTTGACATAGTGCTTAGTGACATGGTTTAGTGATGGGGTTGAGGTTTGTTTGGTTTGAGATTTTTTTTATATTTTATCAGATTTAAGCCGATTAGTTGGTTGGACTAGATGATCTTAAAAGTCCCTTCCAACCTAGACAATTCTATGTTTCTGTGATTCCACAGAACTGGAGTCATCCAGATAAGAAGAGCTTGTCAGGGTCAAGGCAGGAGTCACTGGGTGCAATTTTCTGATTTACTCTTTTCAGGTGATCAAACTGCACAATTATGTCTTGACCTAAAAACTTCTGTCTCTATGTGACAGGGATAAATATGCACTTCATCTGGTTGAGGGTGACGACGATTTCACTCCAAGGTCCCCTAATTTGACAAGAATTTAATTCTACACGTGGAATTACACGTAAACTGAGCATCCAGCCCCACTCTGTTGAGATGGTCATCTCCAGAGCATGTCCCTTCCCAAGACAGGTGGCTCTGAGTTGATGGGAGGAATCACCAGCCACCAATACGCAGAGGAGATGTCCTTTATAACTACCCTTGACACATTCCTGTCACATTGAGTAAGATGCAACAACTTTCTGATCTGCTAAAGGATACAACCAGGCAACCCAACATGGAGAAAACATGGCACTTACCACTAGATGAAAAAGACACATCTCAGACAATAATGTCTAACAGTCCAGACAAAAGACTCCCCATGGTGGTCTTGAAATGCTTGTGACTCAATATGGTCAATACACTTCAAGTCCACTTAGGAACAATGACCTTGACTTCGTATCATCATCCTGAGTGCTAAGAGGTAATAGGAGAATGATCTGCAAACACTTGGAGTGTTTGTTCCTCCCTGGAGGATACTTGTCACTTGGGAAGTACTTCCAGCCTTCCAGGGCATGGATGGGCAACCTTTGAAGTAAAGGTCCCCTTCCCGTCTGGAGAGGCACGCCAACACAGCAACCTTACCAGATTTTTCAGTTGTTAAGCAGTGAGCCTTGTGCTGGATCATGGGGAGAGGTCATGGCCGTCAGGTCAGAGAATAGGGTCAGTGGTAGAAGTTTGTCCCTGTCTCCGGGGACAAAATGTGCTTAATTTGCATCCTAAAAATGAGGAGAATGGGACAGTCTCTGTAAGAAAGTAGACTGAGATAAACACAGATGGCCTGAGCTGGTGTAAACCTTTTTGCCCTGGTTTCAGACGTGAGCTCCTCCAGTTGACCTTGCACCAGAGCTTTCTGCACTCCTGGAGGAGCTTTGTGGGTCTGTGCCCGCAGTCCAGCTACTCCATATGGCCTTGGACAAAATAGCTGACCCTACTGCAGGCAAAGGGTAACAAAGAGACAGACCTTCTCAGGGAGGTCTGAGACAATGAGGCAGAGCCCTCTCACCCTGTAGTCCTAGATTTGACCTGTTTCAGCACTCTGTCCTAATCCCAGCACAGGAATCCACACGTTCTTCCTAATAAAAATAAGCCTTGGTCTGTCTCAGGCTTTCTGCTGCTTCAAAAAATGGATGTGTCTCCACTAGAGAGGGTCACAGGACAGCAGCTCTTGAAAAAGGATCTGTGAAGGGCAATGGAGGAATAGCCTTGTTTGGTGTAGGGGAGATCAAGAAATGATGGGGTCACTGCTGGGAGAGGGAGGGAGGGAATAAACCGCTCACGTAGAGGGGAAGCAACAACAGGCTCTGAATGCAGTGTCACAGGCTGGAGTTAAACATTAGTGGGACCTGTCTGCTGGCCCTTTTGGCAGAAACGTGGACTGGGCTCAAGTGTGAAGGGGTCACCCAGAAAACACCAGCCTGGGCCTCCAACCCCAGGCACCTGAGGACATCCAGCAAAATGCTCTGGTGCCCAGTGAGCTAAAACTGCCCTGCTCACCAAGGCAAAATATTCAAAGCAGAGCCAACAAGAGAGAAAAGCAAAGTAACACACAAAATCCCTCCCCAGCACACAAAAAAAATAACCTAGTAAAATAAACATGGTTCACACCTGCCTGTTTGTTCCCCCTATTTTAGCTCTGCTCCTCTCTATCCAGTGCCAACACAACCTCCTGCCTTTGGGATCCTGTCCCCATGAAGGGCACCTGTGATGAATGGATTGGGGTTTTTTTCAGCCTTGGCTACTAGGCTTATATTTTTTAACTGGGAAAACAGTAAAATCCTGGAAACAACCTGCCTGAGGAGGTCCTTAAAGGCAGCAGATTCTTGTCCAGGGTGGTCTGGGTAGATGTGGTGCTTTCCTGTGGCAGAGCAACAAGTTGGATGAAGTCCCCAAAACCTTTTTCCAGTCTGGCCAGTTACAGCTTTGTGAGAACCACCCCTCCCTTCTCCGAGGGCCTTAACTCATGAAATTCAATTCAAATTCAAATCCCACCTCATTTTCTGCTGATGACTTCTGCAAGGTATAGAAAAAATTAGAGCAATCAAGTTATGCGTCAGTCACTTTTAATAGTACGACTGCCTGCAGGTTACTCTGCTGCTTCTTGTAGCCCATCTCCAGTTTCCCCCTCTCACTCTTTTAAAGCTTGCTTTCTCCTTTGCACTCTCAGAAAGAGTGGAAACTAAAATGCACAGTTATGTCAGGGAAGAGAGAGGCTGACAGTCCCCCCAGAAAGGCTCAATGTCCGTCATCGCCATTCAGTGCAAGCAACCAGTAGGTCTCTCCTCACCCAAGTTTCTTTTTCCAGAAGATCCAAGGTGTTTGCCACACTGATTGTTAGGTGTAAAAAAAAAAAAAAAGCTTCAGAGTTTAAACTTCCATTTACAATGTGGTTGCTCTTTACAATGTGATTATGGTAAAAATAGCTTGGGTAAAGCTATTGACATTGATTCTCGGTGGTTCCCCTTTCTGAATGTCCACCACTTTCCTGTGGCAAATGGTTTGATTTTATTGCTTCCTTAGTGCTCCACGTGAGCTCTGGGTCTGTCAATTCTATGGCCAAAGGCAAGACTGGCAGCAGCCCAGGGGAGCTCACTCATAACTAGCCAGGGGACTGCTGGTGACAGGGCTCATATCCAAGAAAACAATGCAAAGGTTGAAGACCCTCTTCCAGGTCCCAGTTAGAATCACAGAATCGTAAAATGGTTGGAGTTGGAAGGGACCTTAAAGATCATCGAGTTCCAACCCCACCTGCCATGGGCAGGGCACAGGTGGCACATCTTATCTAGTGGCACAGGTATCACCACAGGGTCCTGCTTCAGACCTCAGGTTGTTGGGCCACATTTGCATTGACTAGCACTGCAGCCAGCCAGCCTGGCCTACAGGACTTCAAAAATGCAGCAGGACACTTTAAAATTGCTGCCAGCCATTGACGTGTGATGTGGAGGGTTCAGCCCGGGGTTCCTCCTGAAGCAGACTCCCCATCACCCATCTGCCCTTCCCTCCTCTCCTCTGTTTCAGTTGTTGCTAAACCTCAACGCGGAGCAGGAGGGACCGAATCTACTCTTCTTCCTCACCTTGCACACCTGATGGCACTGGATCAGAGAGGCAGAACCTGTCCCATGGCAATGCACCCCAGGGGACGGAGGGGAGTGCGTAGCTGCCATCAGACAAGGGCATTTTGGCACCTGTGAGAGTGTGTGTGTGTATGTGGTGGTGGGGGGCATGCAAACCACTCCTGGCCTGTAAATCATTGTCAGCGTTCACACATATTAGGCCATAGTTCAGGGCCTAACCGATGAAGCATCCACTCTCAAACATACCATCGCACCGCTGATTTATGAGCAGACGCGCAGCACAACTCTCCCCAAACCATTCCTCTTGCAAGTTTAGAGGGGTCTCAGGCTTTAGGGGGCATGACACATTTTCAGGTGCTCCTGTGGGTGAGAGAAGATGCAGCTTCATCACATCCAGATGCCTCACAAATGGAAAATGCTGGTTTCACCAGCAAAGAAATGACAGAGAGCACCTTCATTGTGTCTCAGGAGGGAGCCCACTTGGCTGCTACATGGCCACGCTCTCATTCTTGTGATTTGCATGAGGTAAGGCATGGGTAAAGCTCAGTACACCATGGTCCATCAGCTGTATGCCATGGGTCTCCTTCAGGTTATCTACTGAGAGATTTTGTGCTTCTTAAGCTGGGCAAACAGCAGCGTGGATGGAAAACACAAAGATGTCATGGTCAGCTCGGATAAATCTCTCTTAATCCCCTTAACCTTTTTATCAGCCTGGGCCTTCTCTTTCCTCCATTCCCACATTCTTTCTGCATCCCACCTCCAGGCCAAACAAGAGTCTCCCATCCACAATGTCTGCCCTCTACCCCTAACTCAACCACATACCTCCTGAGATCCCTACCAACCCAAATCGTTCTGGCTTTCTGCAATTAACCTTAATTGCAGTCCTAATCCCAACCCAGTTAAGATAGGGTTATGACAGGATAACCCTGCGGAGTGCACCGCCACAGCGGTTGGAAAGTGGTGGTGTAGGTGTCCCAGCAGGGCTGTGCGATCCCACTTCCAGGGAAGGGTGCAGCAGTCAGGGTTCCTGTAGAGAGGAGTCTCAGTGCCCTTCGTTCCCTCCACCATGGTGTCTTGAAAAGATAAAGGCATGTGCAGCTTCCAAGCTCGTGTTTCTGCCGGCCTTTGCTGTTGGGCAAATAAGAGTAATTCTCATCTCTTTTACCCACTCGCTTTAAATCCTCAAAAGTATGCACGTGTTGGCCAAGGTTTGTTGGCACCTTTAGTACAGGCTGGACCTAGTCCATCCTTCCTTCAGGTCCTGTCTTGAAGCAAAGCCGTTCTAAAATCTGTAAGGGCTCGTGCAACTGCAAGTTACAGCAAAGCCTGGGGCTGGTAGGCCAAGTTGGAAAGCACTGGAATATGTCTACAGCAGCAGGTACTTTTATAATGAAGGTTTAGCTGCTGAAGGTGGCCTTGATGCTGAAATTAGGTGTCCTTGTAGCCTTGGTCAGAAGCAATAATAGGAGCCTAGGGCCTGGGAAGAGGCTTCTGGGTGAACTGGTTGGTCTTGAGAGAAGACGAAGGACATGGGGACTGATGGAAGAGAAAACCTAGGATAATACAGTATTCCTTATGGTGTAAAGTTTGGGTATTTTGTCTATGGGAAGCCCAAGACTTGAATTACCGAGACAGAGTGGGAGAAGTGGTATGATCTTTAAGGTCCCCTCCAACTCTAACTCTTCTATGACTCTATGATTCTATAAAAGATATCTTGTAATTTTTGGGAGCCAGGAAGACTCATACCTTCAAAAGGTGGAAGGAATTATTTGAAACTCCACGTCTACATGCTCTGGAGAAGCAAATGGAATTCCCTCTTCTAGGAAGGAAGTGTTTCCTCAGCTGAACATTGACCTACAGCTGTGGTGTGCAGATGTTCACAGACTGGGAGAAGCAGCCGGGTTTTATCATGGGAAAGAAGTGGAGCAATAGATTTGTTCCTGCCTGTCTCCTGGTCTTTTGCAAAGGGAAGGAGGAGACCCCAAGCACTGACCTTCCTCCTGACAGCATTTCCTAACCACATACATAGGAAGCCTTCATCCCGTGGATAATGGAGCTAGGAGAACCTGCTCTGGTGGATCTGAAGGTAGTAGGTGTGGAAATGGCCCCATCTATTGGCCACAAAAGTTATCTGGAGCACAGCAGCCCTCAAACCATGCTGAAATCGTACAAAATTACTCATCTGCCGCTGGATAACAGCTCGCAGTTTCACGCTTCTCCCATGATCTCTGTGGGCTTCCCAAAGCCACCGTCTGATGGAATGAGCAGACGTACCTCTCCAGTGGCTGCCACTTGGCTGCAGGCGTGGAGATAAATCACAATTAACCTAAAATAGTCCCTGTCCTTGTCAAGCTGCATGCACTTAATTCAGGTGCTTTTTCTCCTTAAGAAAGGAAGGCTTTTTGATAAGGGAATTAAATACTGCAGGAAGGAAAGAAAAAAGGAAAAAAAAAAAAAGCGGGGGGACGACACAATTTTTGTACATTTACAAGTGAGGAAACCACCGTGCATGGTCTGCACTAGTTAAGTAGGAAAAGATGTGAATCTCCAGGATCTGGGCTCTGGCCAGGTGGGGATAAAGCTCTCCTTGTGTTCCTGATAGCCCAACAACCTGCAAGACCCCCGGGTAGGAGCATCTTGAGGAAGAGCTTTAACCAAAGTTGAGGAGCATGAGCGGCTGGGATGGGGTAGGGATGCACCTGTTCCACACGCTTCTCCATGGAGAACCAGTGCCATCTTCTGGCAAATGAGACCTTTCCCAGACTAGCACCAGCAGGCAGGCAGTACACGGCCTGGGGATCGCTGCCTGGACAATGCGTAACCCCAGATTTTAGGGTGACTTTGGCCAGGGGAATCTCCAGAAGATGCACCGACATTGTTTGTATTAAGACAACTAACCCTGGATTGCAGCCGTGGTTTTCTAGGCCATGTGCATGTGTTGAATAAAAGACTGTCTCTGCTTGGAAGAGCTGGAAATCCATCTCCTTTTGTTGTCCGTGCTGTATGATGTGATTATACAACATTGTGCCAGCTCAGTTTTGGACTTCTCAGAAACGCTGTAGTGGAGAGCAATAAAACAGCCTCACTCCAACTTTCTTTATGAATAATCCAGGGACTAATCATAATTTCAGTCCCATTTTGCTAATCCACTGAGAATGAGGCTGAAATTTGAGCTCTGAGAAATAGCTTGGGACAATCCTGAAGTAGCTCATCTCATCTCATGGGCTGCTGAGGATGAACAGCTGAGAAACATAAACACAATTCACAGTTCTTCCTAGCAGTGGCTCCCTCTTACATTGAAGAAGACAACTTCATCAGTCAATTAAACCACTTGAACGCTCTGCAAAGTGAAACTCTTGGATGCACCTTTGCGGCTCAGCTCTAGTTTCAGCCAAAGGGACAAATATAGGAGCTGAAAAGGCAATAAGTGCATAAATCCCCTCAAATCACCCTCTCCGTAGATAGTACAGCTTTTGCCAAGGATATGAGCAGCTAGTTGAAGTTCCCAGAGAATGGTAGTTTTTAAGGACACTTCAGTGAAGCATACCTTCGTGCTAGGGGGAAGGGATGCCATCCAGAGGGGGCTTGAGAGGTGGGCCCTTGCGAACCTCATGAAGTTCAACAAGGCCAAGTGCAGGGTTCTGCACACAGGTAAGGGCAATCCCAAGCACAAATACAGGTTGGATAGAGCATGGATTGAGAGCAGACCTGAGCAGAAGGACTTGGGGGTGTTGGCAGATGAGAAGCTCAACATGAGCTGGCAACATGCTCTTGCAACTCAGAAATCCAACCTCATGCTGGGCTGCATCCCAAGCAGCGGGGCCAGCAGGGTGAGGGGGGTGATTCTGCCCTTCTATCCTGCTCTAGTGAGATCCCACCTGGAGTTCTGTGTCCAGCTTTGGGTCCACCAACTTAAGAAGGGTGTGGACCTGTTGGAGCGAGCCCAGAGGAGGTCACAAAGATGCTCAGAGGGCTGGACCCCCCCTCCTATGAAGACAAGCTTAGAGACTAGGGGTTGTTCAGTCTGGAGAAGGGAAAGCTTTGGGGAGACCTTAGAGCCTCTTCCAGTCCCTAAAGGGGCCTGCAAGAAAACTGGGGAGGGACTCTCGGTCAAGAAATATAGCGATAAGATCAGGGGCAATGGTTTTAAACTGAAAGAGGGGAGATTTAGGTTATATATTAGAAAGAATTCCTTTACTCTGAGGGTGGTGAAACAACCACCAAGTTGCCCAGGGAAGTTGTGGATTCCCCATCCCTGGAGGTGTTCAAGGCTGTGAGCAATACGGTCTAGTGGAAGGTGTCCCTGCCCATGTCAGGGGCATCAGAAGTCAATGATCTTTGAGTTTCCAACACAAACCATTCTATAATTCTGTCATATTCTGTTCCCACCTGCTTAAGAAATTGCACACCAATGGTCAATGAAATGCTGTCTCCAGCTGCAACCCTAAATTAACTTAATGTGTACCTACAGATAGGCCTCGTGTCTTTGTCTGAAGCCAACTGGTCATCTCCTTTCCCACGTCCCCTTGCAAATAATTGCCCCTCAGGAAGCCAGTTTTCCAGGAGCTGCGAGCTGTTTCATGGTCACTAGATGGCAGTGATTGTTTACATTTGGCAGCTCTTTACAGGTGAGGGCCATCTAAGGGTGGGAAGAAATCGGTGTCACTTGGAAAAGATCCTCAGTGAGGACATTTTGGTGGGCTGTGCAGACAGATGTTGACCGGTAGCCCACCAAGAGAAGCTACTTAATGAAACAGTGAAGCTCCTTCAGTGGTTAAGAGCAGTTTTGTCACAGCACGTCAGAACTGGGGGCTGCCCATAACCTGTGGGAATCCCCAAACAATTGTTTTACACTAAGAACAAGAGAGGTAGCAGAGAATTTTGCTGGTGACCCCTTTTTCCCCCTGTAAATCCCACATTTGTGGTCACCTTCAGGAGATACTTGTGGCTAACAGTTTGGGAACCATTAAGTAAAAGGTTGCAGTGCTGTTCCAGACACGGAGTGTGAGATGCTCCTACGCTTCTGAAGCCTTCTGAAGGAAGGGTAAGTTTTACCATACAACGTTCACCAGTAGCACTCACTGCTGCAAGATATTGAGGCAAGACAACTGCCAAGAATTTATTTCAATAACAAAATGGATTACATATTTATCCTTATTACAAAAGCATAGAGGATAACAGGAAATGGGGGAAAAAAAATACATTGTGACAAGGTGAGAACCATTCTCATTCCAGAGCAGAAAGTAACCCATTACCACTGTGTGTGAGTGGTGTCCCACAATATCATTCCCCTGGAGAGCCCTTAATTGAGCGCAATTTGTAGATGGCTATTAAGTGAGGTAGGCAACTAATCTGATCAGTTATGGTTGGCCTTTTGGTTGCATTCTCACCCTGTATGTTTATCTCTTGAGGTAGAAAAGCCTCAGGTGATGTAAGAAAACCTTTGAGAATATGGGCCTCAGGACATGGAGGAACCTATCTTCTTTTGGTTAACCACCACTCTGACATCTTTGAAGGCCTGGGTCTGAGATGCTGAAGACGCATCCAAACGTGATATGCCTTTCTGTTTGAACACAACATCAGTGGAGCCTGAGCATGTCCTCTCCTGAGTTTGTCCTTGGCTTGGTGTCTCACAAAAGTCTTTCCAGCTCCACGAGGGGCAGGCTTCCTCTGTGACCTGGAGTGGCCATCCCAGTGTTTCTGCAGTGCAAAGGAATGGGAGAAGATATTGCGCACTATCTTGTCTGAAGGACCCTGAAGAGTGGAGAGGAGATGGGAGAAGGACAGATTCTGCTCCCTATCTGAGGGCATTGCCCTGCCTGCAAGGTCAGCCCATGAGCACTGCAAGCCCATGGTGGTGGCCAATGCTGTACAGACAAATCTGGGGAAAAAAAAATATTAAAATAGGCTTTTTTGACAGTTATGGAACATACATCCCATTCTCCTATTTTTCTTGAAAAACATTAGGTGGAATTTTCAAAAATCATGAGAATCCAAACAGCTATTTTAAAAACAACCCAAACCCTGTCCCACAAAGTAAATCTGTTGTAGTGGTTGGGACTGCAACAACTAATAACAATAAGACAATTTTGTTTTTTCAAAAGATGTCTCAATATATGCGATTTCCAAGTTGGTGACACATTTTCCCGTCCAAAATCTCACCAAGTAATACAAATCTTTAAAACCAAACAAAAATGAGCTTGGCTGATTTAGTCTTGTTAATTNAAAAAAAAAAAAAAAGCTTGAGGTGGCTGGAGGAATTATTTTAGTGCGATTTATTGGGGGGTGATCAGACCATTTAATAGGACCCGAGACCAGACCGCACCAGGGGTACACCCCAGATGGGCATAGGAAATTTGGTGCTCATCTGAGATGAGGATTTTTAATTTTGAATGTAATATCCATTAATATTCTACAATTATGCAATGGAGTCAACGAATGCTCATGTACTGGTATGGTGAGTGTGGAGGGAAGAAAGTGGAATTCCTTTGCAAGCTCACCTCCATTTAATCTGTGTCTGTGATCAAGTGCCACCACTTTGGGAACCACAAAGCAGTCTCACAGATGCTAGAAACCAGATCCAGTGCAAACTGAGGCTGAACATCCTCCAAGGAGAACTCTAGAGAGGCCCAAAACAGAGACTCTAAGCCACGCTGGAGGTGTTATTACAGTACTTCTCCCGAACATGATCTAGATTTATTTGATTTTTCAGAGCATAAACCTTTTTTTTCATTTCTTCTGGGATTTTTATTTTTATCTGAATCCTGCTCAAAGCCTGTGCTGTCTTGTGGCAGTGAGTTCCTTAGTTAAATCATTATCCATGTATATAAAAGCGTCTGCTTTTACCAGTTTTAATTTTGTTGCTTTTAATGCCATTGGGCTGGTATCATGAGTCAGAACAAATTATAGCTTCTTGACTGATTACTATCCTGTTCATTATGTTGTACATCTCTTACTCACCACCTCTCAGCAATGAAACCCTGATATTTTTAATCTGCTCCTCTTCTCTCTCTGCCTTTCTCTTCTTTTTTTCTGTTTTGACAGAGGGTGACCGAAGCCAAATTCTTTTCGTATTTAGGCAATCTCATGAGGTATTCCCAGCATTATTCCCACTTTCTTTCTAAATATGTCCTGATTCCCTTTCTCTTTGGTTCTTTTAGATCCTTCCTCCAGAAGAAGCAGTCCATTGAGGACAACAGTTTTTTTCAAAGCAGAGGAGCCTTGTGTGGTGACCACCAATTTTGTTCTTCAAAGTCAGCATCACCTGCTGCCTGTACTGGATGCTGTCAACCAGTCTCACGTAACCAATGCTAATCAAACCCCAGTTGTCCTAAACTGTTATTGGATGTTTTACCACTTTGTTGCCGTGTCCGTAAGCCATTTTTTAACCAATACACCTGCCTTGGACAGTTCCTTCTTACTCTACCTTCTTTAACAGAAACTGACATTTTCCCTCCTGTCCACATGCTTTTATTTTTCCTTATCTTATCCTTTCCGTCTCTTCATCTTTCCATCTCCCTCAGTAGAGTTTCTGGTTTTGCTGGTTTTATCTTCTGGACAGCTGCTGATTTCTCCATGAGCTGTTCTCCCCCGGTACCCTGAAAAATCTATCCCATAGATAGATAGTCCCTGGTGTTGCAGCAACCTTCGGCCTAAAAGAGGCCACCAGGCCAGACAGGGCAGCATTTTAAATCTAATATGATGCAGAAAGTACATCCAAGGTGATGCAAAAAGCCAGAAAATGCTTGAGATGCCCTTTTTACCCTTTGTTGGATGTTGTCCATGGTCCCAGGGAGGAGATGTGGTGGTGTATGGGATGCAGGGACTGAACAATGGTGGCCCTGCTTCATCATGTTGTCCATGTCCAAATGATGTGCTGTGGTGTTTGATGGTGCAAAGTTAATAAGAATGTATTTTCTGTAACCACACAAGGCAACGCTACCTTTCTCAACCCACACAGGACCAAGAAACCTCTCATTCCCTCAAACCCTATAGTGGAATATGAGAAAGATTTAAACCTGCTCTTATTGCCTTGAAAAGCCTCTCCCTTGAAAAGTCACTGATGCCCTTTTTCATCTGTAACCTTACACTGGGAAATACCCTCGGTAGCTTTAAACAAGGTCAGTGGGGCCTTTGCTTTAGGGAATTTTCCGACTGTTTAAGTGAGATGAGAACTTCCTTCTGTCAACCTTCCTAAAACTCATTGTCCCTTGTAACCAAGAGAAGTCCAGAATTTGCCATGTTCAAAATTGTGTAGGGAAGGTCAGACAGACTTTGGATGGGGAGGAGTGACAAAAAGAGTTTGGACAACATGGTTTTTTGTCCTCTCCCACCAGCAGCTTCCCCACATTTTCATTTAATTGGCCACATCGAGCCTGTGGGGAACTGTTCCAATTGCCCCTTCCCCTCAGCTCTTCACAAGAGCTTCAAGGAGATGTTAGAATCACAAAGAAATTATAAGACCTGCACGCAAACAGAATTTTCTTCAAAACCAAAAATATTTACAAAAATTTGCGTTCTTTATGACCAGTTTCACTTACCCCATCTGAATATACCTGTCACTTTCTCCATTTCATGCTTTACTTCCCCAAATGTCTGTACCTCCAAACTGAGTTACCAAATATCTCAATGTTTGATGGGTATTTTTGATTTTCTTCTCAACAGAGCAGCTTCTGAAGTCATACTATTCTGTAGGAATATAAATCAAGTTTCATTGCATGCAAAATAATTCAGAAACCGTCGTCCCTGTCTACTTAAAAGTTTAGGAGATAGAAAGTAACTCATGAGTCCAAATATATTTGACTCCTTAAACCTTTAAGAGTTCTGGGAGAAAGAAACAGAGGCAGAAAGAGCTGACTCTTAATGTCTGGAGTGCCAATGGCTTATTGCTTGATGTCTTCCGAATCTGCAGGTTCAGACTTGTGCAGCTGTAGCTCCAAGGAGTCCACTGAAGGTGAGGAGAAGATGAGGAAGCGTCTCAGGAGAGGACTCAGCAGCCCTGAACTACCTGCAGGGCTTTCCTGGCAGGTGCCTGAAGATCTTACTCCTCTCCAGTGCAGGCATTATTGACAACATGACTCAATGGGAGCAGCACAGTCCCTTTTCTGGGAAATGCAGGGTTGAGAAATGGTGGTCCAAATCCTTCCAGGAGAGCCAGGACTTTTGAGATGATTTAAATATCCCCAAATTTGTGCCATCCCTACCTACCACAGGGCTGTGGTCACAAGGTACCTCTCCCCTCCAGTCCACAGGTTCCTGGTAAGTCCTGCCGGAAGCCAGTAAGTCAGGGTCATGAGGAACCAATCAGAGCTCAACAACAGCCTGAAATGAAAAATAATCTGTGTACCAGGCCCCTCTGCAGGATCCAAAGTTTAACAGTTGTTTTAGTAGGTAAAGGCATTTTCCAGACAGTGGATCAGTTCATCCCAGGTGTGACATCAAGAAGGCAATGGCATATGGGTGACCCAGTGCCCTGTGAAGACTTAAGCACTTTTTCTACCTGGCAGGCGTGCAGAGAAAAAGTATATAACCTCTTTTTCTTGGGGGAAAAAAAATAAAAATAAATAATAATAATAATTGCACAGCTGCCAATGGGGCCAAGCCCTGCAGATTTTACTCCCTTCTTACTCCACAGAGCCAAAGGGATTTCTGGGTAGGATCGAAGCCAAGCAGGGCTGTGAGGAGGCAAAGTTCTTCAAGCCCTGTGATTTCCTTGCCATTCCCATGAAAAAAACAACTCCAGCAGAGCCCGGCTCTGCTCTCCCGCTGAATCCAGCCAAATGCAACCCACATTAAGGGAGTTGCTCTACATTCATATTGAAAAGCGGGTGCTTGCCAACATTACGTGCCTTAAACTTCTTGTTTTAAACTCCTGAGCACTGGCCTGGGGAAAGGATTGTGTTGAGGAATATGTTCATACAGTGCCTGGCACTGGGGGGTTCTGGCTCACGATGGGGTTTGTAAGCAGCTCCTGCAAGGCTTGCAAAGAGCTGTAATGAATTTGAAGCCTGGTTTCCTTGGGAAACGTGGGTTAGCTGATTATGTAGGGTGTCTCTATCCTCTTGTTTCCTTCCCTCCAACTTCTGAACCTCTCGGCCAATCCCAGCCCAATTTGGCAGAAAGATAAAAGTTGCTGAGAGATTAAGCTGTATGAAAATAAGTGTACAGGTAGGGAAGAAAGACCTTATTACTGCGTTTCCCTCCTTTCCCTCTGGGAGAAAAGGGCTGCGATGTGAGCTCAACCTTTATTAGGCACCAGAGAGCCCACATAGGAAGAGGGAAGGTACAGGGGACACTGAGTATCATTTCCCACCAAACTACTTGCTGCTTAAACCACGTTACTTCATGTCCAGGGCTTGGAAACAACCTTTAAAAGCATTGTGAAGTATGGAAGGGTCTGAGCTTAATTTTGGTCCTGCAAATGTGAGATTGAGAGCCAACCAGAGCGATGCGGCCCTTGGTTTTCTCCTGTTCGTCACCATTCTCCAAATCCCCTGGCAGAAATCCCTCCCTTGGGACATCCATTGGGTCTGTACAGCACCCAACACACATCACCCCATCTGGGAGCACAAAACAGCCCAGACACTTTGCAGATCCGTTCACCACTGCTTCCATCAGAGCAAAATGGGCACAAAGAACCGACTCATGGCATTTTGCCCCATTTTGACACATGGACTTGGATGCTGGGCAGGAAACAATCTGCAGATGTCACTCCTGCACATGAAGTAAATGCACCAGAAGGAAGTCCGGGACAGGTGGCCACCCGGCAACTACATTAAGACATCATAACTTTGACTAATTTGTAAACAGACTGAAAGAACATCCACCCTCCCTGGAAGGGGGAGAAGTGTCTCTTTAAACCCTGGGGATATGACCTCTTGTCCTCTCTGTTTATAAGAGGGAGGGGAAGGAAAAGGAAAAAAAAAAAAAAAGAAAGAAAAAAGAAAAAAAAGGAAGGAGAAAGGGAGAGAAAGTCAGACTTGTTGCCGTGTTGAAACCTCCCCCCCACCATCACCTTTTGTGATGAAAATGGTAAGGGACACTCTCCAGAGGCTGGTTTTCTCTCTTTGTCATTCAGACTTTGCAAGGGAGAGCTCCTTTCTGTTTATCTATCAACTTGGATCCCTTGTCAACACCTCACTTGACTGAAGTTTTAGCACCTTGGTGGGGTTTGGTGATTTTTTTTTTGTGCTTTTTTTTTTAACTCTCTCGGCCAAATCTGTTTGGTTTTTTCCCCAAGTGCAGGCAGATCTTCTCTTCCCATTATTTTTTCAAGAATTTGTCTTCTCTCAGCACAAGAGCGTCCTACATCAAAATACCAGACAACACCCCTCCCAGCCCTGTCTCCCCCTTGCCAGGGCAAGTGATTTTTGGTGTGCAGGAGAGATATTGTTGCTTATTTTTATTATTTCCCACTGCATGGTAAAGCTCCGGCCCAGCTCATCACCCCCACTACGCTCTCCTCTCACGCACTCTGAAGGGCTGGTACCCCATGCAGTGCTTCATGACAACTTTGCCATTGTGATATTTCATATTAAGATGTTTTAAAATAAACCCAAAGCCAAACAATCAGACAAACTAAAAATCTCGATGTTCCGCACTTTTAAAATGCATTAAAAAAGAGTTTGGAAACCTCAACCAGGGTGTTATTGCAATACCAGTCAATAACAGACCTGCCAGCCTAGCAGATGCTCCTGTGCTTTCAAATTGTACCCAAGGTTCCTAGTTACTGGTTTTAATGTTCTTAATTAGCTTGCTGTGTGGCTGAAGAGAAGACACTCCAGTCCGGGTAGTTTTTCAGTCCAGCACTCGTCAGCAGCATAGAGTAATCCCTGTTTAAAATGCATATTGATTTGCAAGCACAAGACTGAATCCCAACATTCAACTCCAGCGATGGTTATCACTTGGGTTTCAAAGAGGGGTGTTATGAGAATTCGCAAAGGGATAAAATTCTGGTTGCAATTTTAATTTTTTTCTTTTGTTTGCACCTGCAGCAGGAGTGTGCCTAGCCCTTTGAAAAGGTGTTATTTGAATGGTATGTTAGGATGGGATTAGAAATCACTGTATCAATGATTTAATAAATGACTGATGCTGTTATTGATCTTTCTTATACTTGGTTCTCCTCTTTTTGTTTTCCTTAATCCAATGTATATTACCGAAAAAAAATCACAGCTATAGCTATAGAGATCAGATGGAGCAGAGCAAAAAAAATTACAATTTTTAAAGCCAGTCCTTATTCTGAGTGTCAATTCGGAGGGAATCTTCCCCAAAAGCCTTGTTCTACTCCTGCAGTTTCCTTCTGAGACCAGCAATATTGCATTTGTAGTGATGCTCATTGCAGTACTGACAATTAATGCTGAGAACCGTTCTTGCTTGACTTAAGCTTTCTTGGTTTGGGCACGCAGGTGAAGGTAGCTCTCCAGGCAGTAGATAATGAAAGGGGAGGCAGAAAACAAGGACCCCCAGAGAACATCTCATTCCACCCATCCATGCATTTCACTTCCAAGGATACGAGCTCCCTTTGGATGCGCACCCTTAACAAGTTGTCACCCCTCTCCCCCTTACTTTTTAGATGCTGAGACTTGGCGAGATGGATGTCTCCAGAGAGGGAGGCAGGATTTGCCCTCGAGAGGCAAAATAGCAGACCCTAAAATGTTTCTCTCAAAGAAAGTGGGTGTTTATTATTGCTCTCTGGGAGAGATTTCATTGTGCTCAGCTATTTTATTGTGCTCAGTCTAAGCCTGCATCGTCCTATGAGTGGTTATTTGTATATATACTAGCAGGTTTGGGCCCCTAGAGATTATCAACTTCCTCTGCTGATTAATAGGTTTTTAATCTGAAGCTGGCCTTTTGAAATTCCCCATGAGCAAACACACAGTACACACGCAGGGCTCAGGTTATGTACACATTTATTAAATTAGCGTCCTTAGGGGAAAACTTACACTGATCGGATTCTTCAGTTCCTATTTTGGGTTATTTCCTCAGTGAATCTGGAGTTCTCAATGTGCCAGAAAAGCAGGGGTGCTCCTTACATACACAGGGAAATTCTTTTTGCCTTCAATTGGTCAGTTTGCCTTTGAAATAAATTGGATTTCCCTTGAGGAATATCCCAATTTAGCCTTCACAGCACTCATTTGTGAGGGGATGGCCTCCATCAAGTGATTTTTTTTCACAACCAGGCGTCTGCTGGTGGAGACCACACGGAAAGTACTTCCTCTCCATCAGCAAATGGCCTGACTAAGTAGAGCACTGATTCCTCTTGCCCAGCCCCAAGGGTTTGTGAGAGGCTCTGGAGAATGTGGTTGAAGGTGACTGACTCGGGGGGGGTTGGAGGAAGGGACAATGAAAGGAAATATTTGTCTGAAGATAGACATGGCATTGACTTCTTGGCTGCTTCTGCTGACTGATAAAACTGGATGTTCTGCTCCCTTCTGTTGTCATTTCTTAGGAGATATTTGTGAGAAGCCCACGCAATTTCTAATTGCCAACACCACTCCCAGAAGACATTTTTCCTGCCTGTGTACCTACTCTTCACCAGGGCAGAAGACCAGGGGCAGCGATGCTGGTGTCCCCATCTACCCTTAGCTGTTGAGTGTGGAGGTGACAAGGAAATAGCTGCATGGTGGCACTGTCCCAGACCACTGATCCCTCCTGAGCATGCATAGAGGAGGCAAGCGAAGAGGTAGCACCCACAATGCATCCTCCCACCTTCCAAGGCAAGACCCTATCACCTTTCTGCTCACTAGCCCTCCCTGATATCTCACCAGGGACACACACATACAAGCCCCTTTCCTTTCTTGGGCTCTGCCAAATCTTCTGTGGTGAGGAAAGGAAACCAGAACCCCAGTGCTGCAGATCCTGTGCACTGGATGCGTTGTTGGGCCGAGGCTTTTTCTCTCCAGTTTTGTTCTCCTGCTGTACCACTAGGTGGGCCAAAGCTACACCACTGAGAGTTCTACCTCTCCTGCAGAAGACAGGCAAGGCAGGTGCCTGCCTGATCCCTGCCGACCAGGATACAGGGAGTGGAGGAACAGAAGATGGAGAGCTGTCCTGTCCTAAAGAAGTGACTATCTCAGGGAGAGCAACCCAGCTGGGACATGACACACGCCAGTGAAGTCTCTTGCACAGTCAGGTCACAAACTGGTGGAAAAGGCAAAAACAGAACATCTGCCAGCATTTCATGGCCTGACCTTACCACCCACTGCCTTTCTAAAGCAGTTAGTTGATGGCCAAGACATGCTCTGATATAGAAGAAAGAGAGTTGGCACCAGTGCCTGCACGTAATAACTGAAAGTATACACAGTATGACACAAAAGCCCTTCTCAAAATAACATTTTTCTTCACCCGAGATGAGGTGACAGAAATTCCTGTATCTAAAAATCCAAAGGAAAGGATCATCACCCATGACGGATCTGCTCTACTCTGCATCATCACCCATGATGGATCTGCTCTACTCTGCAAAAGGCCTGGCACACCGCAGTCCAGCTCTTTCGGTGCTCTGTCTCCATTAAACTGAAAGCCGTGCTGTGTATCTAAACCTTCCTGTCCTCCTGGGGACATACCAGCACTGGATCTTAGGTTTTCAGCCATCCTTTGGTTCTCTTATGAACACTGTAATCAAAGGATAACACCTTTATATAGAAATGTTTTGAGGGGAATCCAGGGCCAGCCAAAATCCCAGCCTGACATTGGCACAGAATAACCTGGGCAAGATGTCAGCCAAAGCCAAAGATGTCTTTAAGAGTGTCAAATGGATGCTGTTCCTTTGCAGTTGAGGACATCTCCTTGCAGCCTAAAGAGCTGAGAAACCCACCCAAAAAGTACTTCTGATTTGTTCATTGTTATCAGTGCCTCTTTAGAGCCCAGAGAAGAGGCAATGGCCTGTAGGCATCTCGCCTGACTTCAACTATCTGAAGATTAGGCACCAAGTTGCAAACAAAGAGAAACAACTCCAGAAGAAATGCACCCCACCTACCATAGACTAGTATCTACAGTGGGCTGAGCTGCTGAGGTCTCCACTGCACCATTGACCATGGAGGCAGTCAACGTCACGGATTCAGGTGAAACTCATTCTATTAGTATTTATATTTCTAAAGACCTTCTCCAACTCCAACTTTGGACCAATCTCCACTCCTGGACAGCAGTGACATTTCTACAGTAAAACCAACTGGTCACAGAGAGACTTGTCTTGAAGAGGGGACACAAACTGAGTAGCAAAATCTATCTTTTCACCAATTCTGCCACTGAATCACATCATGGCCCAGCTTTTACACATCTTTTGTCTTGTTCTCCACTTCTGGTGATATCAATATTAACATACCTTGTCACTATTTGTACTGCTGTGACTCCTGGCCAAGATGTATGGATGACATGAGTCTCAGTCTTCAGGGACTTTACAAGGCACAAAGGCAAAATAAAAGAGGGAAGCAAAATCACATGCCACAAGTCAACAGGACCATGACAAAGCCAGGCCTCCAGCAACCCAGTGCCTGGGCTTCTAAACTCCCAGCATTTATAAGGTATTTTCCAGGTGTCTAAGGAAGGAGGAGGTTTAGTGCTCACTTCATACTTTGATAACTTGGTCTCCAGATAGCAATTCCTACATGCTACTGGGGTTCCTCAACGGGGCTGTCTTTAGAGAAAGTGGGTTACAAAGCTGCCTGGTGGGGATTTACTGGTGCTCCCATTATCCCAATGTGCCACAGCGTGGGCTTCTTGGCATAGAAGGAAAAATAGGCTGTGGCTTTCTCAAGCCACCGTGGTGGCTGTACCCAGCCATGGAGACCACGGTGTAGAGAGTGCTGTGTGGGGCAGACAATGAGTAAGTTGCAAATGGGGAAGATTAACCACCTTCCAGCAAGAACGAGTTCCAGTCACAATTCTCAAAAGCACATAATGCATCAGATTTTACTGATGGGAATTCAAACATCAAAGAGGAAAGGGTCAGAATGTGCTCCTGTCCTCCACCAAAACCCAACCATCCAACCAAAACCAGCTAAAGCCCCCCCAAGGAACCTTCCCTGGCTCTGTGTTTGCTCTCAGTGAGGATGATCTTCCCATCTTGCAGACATAATGAACCTTCTCCATGTAGGGCAGAGAGGGAAAGAGAGCAAGAGAAGTGACACACAGAGTACTTCAGAAGTGTGATGGGCTGCATTGCACCAGTCTGACCGCCTTCCTGTCTGCCTGGATTCCTCCAAACTTCCTCCCCTTGCCCCTGATCTTTTTACACAGACATCTATGGGGTGGGAGCACCCTGGATGTGCCTTTATTTGAACATGGGTGAGCGCAGCTGTTCCCTCTTGTGACTAACTGCACCACAAAGCACTCGTGTTTCTAAATCCAGCCCTATTTACACACTTAAGTGGGCCCTGAAGATGCCAGCTGGGCCATCCCCATGAGTAAGCAAGACGGGACCAGCTTGCAATGCCTTCATAAGGCATTCCAATGCCATGACGATGAGGCCTCCTCCATGTCCTCCCATTCCCTTTTCCCCATGCCAGCTTGATAACTGAAGTTCCTTTCACAGCAGTCTTAGCGGGGGGCTGAGGAATTGACCTCATGGCTGCAAGTCATGAGGTCAAGAATTTATTCTCTATTTTGACAGTCAAGGTAGTGGTCCTTCACCTCCCAGGGAAATCATGAACCAAAACTGGTATTCACTTTGCTGGTGAAAGGATGGGCACCATGGAAAATCTGTGCAAGGCAGGTTGCAGCTCCACCAGGGCTGAGTCTTGGTGTCTACCACTGAGGTTCCACAGTCCTGCAACCTGGGCCTCTATCAAAACTTCTCCCTGGCCACCAATGAGCAATGCCAAGAGCAAAGAAGCCACAGCCACGCTGCTGCCACCCTGCCGAGTGCCAGATCCTTCCCATCGTGAAGCGTGTGTCTGAATGCATGTCCAGACATTAGGGAGAGGGATGGAAACCAACAGGCCAACATGGATGAGCTTTGCCAGGTTTTGATACCAGGCCCTAAAATCAACTGCTGGGTGAAAACGCTGCTGATCCAGGCAGCCAAATGCCAGCGGTCTCATATCCGTGAAGCCCGTGGCGGCCTTTTTACTGACTCAAATGGGCTGCAAAATCTGGCCCTTGAAGGGCTCCGGTTCAAAGGTAGGGTTGATAATGGATAACTAATCTACTGTAGTCTTCTGAGGGATGGGAATAGCTATTATACACCCGGCTACCTTTTTATCAGCGTAATTAAAAGCAGTCGGCGTCAGAGTAAGTAGCAACGCTGCCTGCTGAAGAAATCCATACGATCCTGCTTGTGTGTGTGTGTGTGTGTGTGTGTGTCTGTGCCTATGACAAAGTGGATTATCTCCATCCTCCCCAAGTAGCAGCTGCAAAGCAAAGAGGAAAAGGGAGAGTGGCTGAATTTGTACCTTCAGGTGAAGTTGCCTGGTGCTTCCTGGTGGGAGGGGCAGAAGCTTTGGGGGATGTTTTAAAGCTCTCCCCAGGAACAAAAGGAGGGGAGATTAGCTCGACCCCTGGAAGGGATGTGTGTCCTGCCCTTTCCTCCCCCTCCATCCCTGGTTTGCTGGGACCCCACTGCTGGCCGGGCGCTGGTGGTGTCTGAGGGTCTGTGTGTGTGTGTGTGTGTGAGTGTGTGTGTGTTCCAGTCTGCAGTGTGAGCAATTTCACTTGAAAAGACAGAGAAATCCCCTCCTTTGAAAGTCTCAGCGTTTGGTTCTTTCCAGTAATGCTATAATTGGATGGGATTTTCTCTAATACAGAGGGAAAGTCCTTAAGATGATTTTTCACACACCACCAACCCTCCTTCTTTTCCTTGTCCTACCTTCTGCAATAAAACTCCCTTCTCCCTCTCCAGCCTGGGCTCCTCTGGGGTGGGGGAAGCTCCTGAAGGAGGAGGGAAAGGGGGGGTGGGGGATGGAGTGGGGTGGTGGTGGTTGGATTTAATACACTCAATATAATTGTGGCATCGACACCACGGGGATTTGCTGGGAGAGTGGNGGAAAATCTGTGCAAGGCAGGTTGCAGCTCCACCAGGGCTGAGTCTTGGTGTCTACCACTGAGGTTCCACAGTCCTGCAACCTGGGCCTCTATCAAAACTTCTCCCTGGCCACCAATGAGCAATGCCAAGAGCAAAGAAGCCACAGCCACGCTGCTGCCACCCTGCCGAGTGCCAGATCCTTCCCATCGTGAAGCGTGTGTCTGAATGCATGTCCAGACATTAGGGAGAGGGATGGAAACCAACAGGCCAACATGGATGAGCTTTGCCAGGTTTTGATACCAGGCCCTAAAATCAACTGCTGGGTGAAAACGCTGCTGATCCAGGCAGCCAAATGCCAGCGGTCTCATATCCGTGAAGCCCGTGGCGGCCTTTTTACTGACTCAAATGGGCTGCAAAATCTGGCCCTTGAAGGGCTCCGGTTCAAAGGTAGGGTTGATAATGGATAACTAATCTACTGTAGTCTTCTGAGGGATGGGAATAGCTATTATACACCCGGCTACCTTTTTATCAGCGTAATTAAAAGCAGTCGGCGTCAGAGTAAGTAGCAACGCTGCCTGCTGAAGAAATCCATACGATCCTGCTTGTGTGTGTGTGTGTGTGTGTGTGTGTCTGTGCCTATGACAAAGTGGATTATCTCCATCCTCCCCAAGTAGCAGCTGCAAAGCAAAGAGGAAAAGG
This sequence comes from Nycticryphes semicollaris, assembly GCA_013400055.1. Lineage (NCBI taxonomy): Eukaryota > Metazoa > Chordata > Aves > Charadriiformes > Rostratulidae > Nycticryphes > Nycticryphes semicollaris. Next base: position 204,412 of record VXBJ01001372.1, on the reverse strand, counting down.
GAGAGTGGCTGAATTTGTACCTTCAGGTGAAGTTGCCTGGTGCTTCCTGGTGGGAGGGGCAGAAGCTTTGGGGGATGTTTTAAAGCTCTCCCCAGGAACAAAAGGAGGGGAGATTAGCTCGACCCCTGGAAGGGATGTGTGTCCTGCCCTTTCCTCCCCCTCCATCCCTGGTTTGCTGGGACCCCACTGCTGGCCGGGCGCTGGTGGTGTCTGAGGGTCTGTGTGTGTGTGTGTGTGTGAGTGTGTGTGTGTTCCAGTCTGCAGTGTGAGCAATTTCACTTGAAAAGACAGAGAAATCCCCTCCTTTGAAAGTCTCAGCGTTTGGTTCTTTCCAGTAATGCTATAATTGGATGGGATTTTCTCTAATACAGAGGGAAAGTCCTTAAGATGATTTTTCACACACCACCAACCCTCCTTCTTTTCCTTGTCCTACCTTCTGCAATAAAACTCCCTTCTCCCTCTCCAGCCTGGGCTCCTCTGGGGTGGGGGAAGCTCCTGAAGGAGGAGGGAAAGGGGGGGTGGGGGATGGAGTGGGGTGGTGGTGGTTGGATTTAATACACTCAATATAATTGTGGCATCGACACCACGGGGATTTGCTGGGAGAGTGGGAGAGAGCCATCCGTTCCTCCTCGGGAAGCGAGGGAGAAGCCGCTCGGATCGACTCGAGCTTGGCTACGCGGGGCGATTACGTCTCGGAGCACTTGCCAGAGCTCACATTTGCAATCACTTGTCATCCAACCCGAAAGAAAATAATCAGGGCCCGACCCCTGCCAAATTCCCAGTGATTTAAATATCCCCGAATGAACTGCATTTCTAGTATAATTTCACTAGAATGAATATATCTCTCCATCTAGCTAAACACAAACATATCTTTATATATATGCATATAAAGCTCTGTGTGTGTAAATAGAAATATTCCCTACTAAGGGAAAATATATATGCAACTCTTAATGAGAAAGAAAACGCATTTTGATTTGAGCTCATGCAAGGTTGCAAGCCTTTCTCCAACAAAGTCATTAAAAACTGTACCTCTCTTTGTTCCGTGCGAGCCACAGAAATTTTCTGATGCACAGATAAAATAAAATAAAGTCAAATAAAGGAGCAAGATCTCATCCAGTTCTCCCCCTCTCCTTAAAAATAAATAAATAAATAAAGGGCAACCAAAAAATAAAAAAAACAACCCAGCACAAAAACCCCAACAGGCAACAGCCACAACGACAACAAAAAAATGGTGCGAAAGAGAATCAAATCGTCGCTGTTATTCCAGGAGAAAATATCTCCTCGCTCATCCAGCGCCTCCATCCCTTCGTTTTCCCCTCTCCAGCCCCCTTTCAAATGACCCAGGGAAAGGGGGAAGCCTGTCAGCTGGGTGACACTTGCTCAGGGATACAGCAAGCTTTAAACAATATGTTCCAGAGGAGCAGCAAATCTAACCGCGTACCCGGTCTGGAAGAACTACATCTTTATAATAATACTCTTAAAGATTTTTAGTTTGTTTGTTTGTTTGGTTGGTTGGTTGGTTTGATTTGGTTTCTTTTATTTTTATTTTTTTTTTCCTCATTTCCACCCCACCGAAAACCTGGCGATTTTGGGAACGGCGCGATCCACCCCAAAGCACCCCCCGCCACCGCCGCTGAAAGGAGAGAAATTGTTGCAATATGTGGAGAAAGAAATTAAAAAAGAGATCAATTACTGGTGCCCTGTGGGGTGGATCGGGTGGATGAAGTCGTTTGCAGCAACGTCCTTCGCCAAGTCCGAGGCTGGGACTCCTGCAAATTGTGATGATCTGGATTGAGCCTTATTGAGANAAAAAGAAAAGAACCAGCTGAAAGTTTCTAGAAAGTTAGTCCCAAAGCGTCCTGACCGTCCCTGTGAGGAAACGGGGATTTGAGAAGAAGACAGAATGGCAAGAAAGAGCAAATCGAGGAAAATAATAATTTAAAGGAGAGGAAAAAAACCCAACAAGTTCACACTTTTTTTTTCTTTTTTTTTTTTCTTTTTTTTTTTTTTTTATTGGACTGCACAGAAAAGTGANCATTTTAGTAGCTTCGACCCAGGGAGTGAAATCCGGGCAGGTTGTTAGAGCTACCCAAATCCACAGGGGTCCCCCCTGTCTATTTAAACCCCCTAAATCTTCCTTCCCCTTTTTAAAACTACATTTTATCCCTTGGCTTGTGGGCCAACGTGCCCCCTAATGAGTATTAAAACACTATCTCCTTGCAATTAGCTCATTCCTGACTTCGCGCTCCTGATTGACAGAACAAGCCAAAGCATCAGAATTCTCCCTTTGGCAATAAGTGCTGATTGGGTCCTTTTTAAGAGAGCTACTTCAAACTTTTTTTTTTCTTTTT
>VXBJ01001372.1:161682-200433 GCA_013400055.1 Nycticryphes semicollaris | reverse complement strand
GCCCGGCGGTGCAGAGGTGAGGGGTGTTGAAGGCAGCCGCTCCAAGTATTTCAGGTATGTCTGAAAGCAGGGAATTCGCTGGGATGGGAGAAAAAGCAATAAAATGCAAATGTGTGCTTGGGAAGAGAGGCAGAAAGAGCACCTGGACGGGAGTCATTAAAAAGCAATCTTTTATTCCCAGCCACCATCTAACTTATAATTAGAAACTCCGGTTGCATTCCTGATTGGAGAAGGAAACGCATTCCTCTAATACCAACATAAATATTCCCTTGTCACCCACCGAGGAGGGCAGAGCGGAACGGCCGCGTCCCCGTGTCCCCGCCGCCGCGGCGAACCCGCAGCCCCGAGGTGCGGGAGAGACGGCTCTCGGGGCAGGGGGAGGGGGAAAGAAGTTGCGGGGAGTGGGGGGAAGCAGGGGAAGAGGTGATGGAGAGAGGGACAGGAGGTCTTTTTCCAAGCCGGGCCATCAGGTGTGCGCAGAGGGACCGCAGCGGCGAATTTCGGGGGTATTTTAGAGTGATGGGTTTTTTTTTTTTCCTTTTTTATTTTTCTGTATTTTTTTATTTTTTAGTTTTTATTCCATCCTTCCCCGCTGCCAACCAGCGGTTTTCGAGGGTTCTTTCGCAAAGAGAGCAAAACCCCCTCAGGCCATGGAAATGCAAAGGAGGTTTAGATTGGGGTGGGGGAGTCGGAGGAGTTCCCCCTATCGCACCCTCCCCCCTTCACCCACCCACCCCTTTCCCTCTTAATTTATCCTCGAGCGAGTTATAAACCCAGGGCCAACCCGCCGGCTGGAGGTGGGGGACAGCCCTGGGGACCGGCCAGTCGGGGGCTGGAGGGGGACACAAGGGTCCCCCAGATGCAACCGTGAGCATCCCAACATCGGGAGTGCAGGTTCTTTTCTCCTGGATAAGGACTGCCTGCTCCCAAACCAGCTGATTTAGCCAATTTATGGCACTTCTTTATTTTTATTTTTTTTCATTTTGTTCTTTTCTTTCTTTTTTTTTTTTTTGATGTTTGGGTTTTTGTGTGTGTGTGTTTTGTTTGGGTTTTGGTTTTTTTGTTTTGTCGGTGGTGGTGGTTTTCTTTTTTAAAGGGACTGCAGAGTGGGCCAGGGATTTCTTAAATCTGGTAGTGGGAGCAACAAACATCTCAACTCAACCATCTCTATTTAAAGCCTCCCTTGTATTAGCTCATAGCGACTTGACTGCTCACAGCAGAAAATCCGTAATTTACCATCCCCAAATCGTACCCACACACCCTCCCCCCCTCCCAAATCGTTTCCAATTAAAGCATAAACTCATCCTAAAGCCCACAGAGCTACGGATACTTACGCTGCTTTCGGCTCCAACACAATTTGAGCAAAAGCACGGACTGAGAAATTATATTCTCCTGTAGGTTTGGGTTAATTACTCTCCCAAAGGAAAGAAATTAGAGGAAACATCAAGTGCGTATTTATCAGGGGGGAGCAAACGGGCATGTGCCTGTTCCTGTAATTTCTCCCTACCTCTAAATAGGGCTCCTTACTTGGCTGAGCTATTTAAATGGCTGTTCCCACTGTGGCATAGGGGCACCGGTTTAAAATCAAGCCACGCAGCGCTGGTGGCCTCCGCGCAGCCCCGGATGCCTGGGACCTTCAGAAAAAAAGTTCAATGGAGCAAAAGGGAAAAGATTCCCCCAGAGCAGTGATGCTCCCATACCCTATCCCTGTCCTTTCAGCGACGATGGGGAAGAAGAAAGCTACGGGAGCTTCTTAAGAACAGAAAATTCCCAAATAACGTATGTAGAGTGGGATGAAATAGGCTTTAAAACCAACGTTTTAAAAACAGTGAAAGAAGAGGGGCACCGGTTCCCACTGGGGCTGATGTGGCGAGTTTTTAGGGATGGACTGGCATGATTTATTGTGGCACAGTAACCCCACAGGACCTTCTCCAACGCCGCACCATGTTGCCCTGTTCAATTTTTGTTTTGTCGGTGTAGCAGCAACAGGCTCTTCCACACCCGGGGGGGTCAGATTAAGAGCAAAAAAAAAAAGTGTTGATTTTGGTTGGGTTTTTTTTTTTTTCAAATGTTAGTGCTGTTCATTTTTGGGGGTTGGTTGTTTCTTTAAAAAGAAAAAAGAAGAGAGACTGGAGCGAGTGAAGGAAGACTTAGGAAATTCAGAAGCAGAATTCCTAGATAGGGGAGGATTAGATGTGACTTGTTCCCTGTCCCGTGGAGGTCTGGGGTCCGGGTGAAATCACAGTAGCAGCACAAACAAAATTAAAACTTTTCCCAGCTAATTTGCGCTGCTTTGGCTGACTGGATGACTGCACATGGAATGGGAAAAAAAAAGGCATTTTACTTTATTTTTTGATCAGCGACGCGAGGCCTGGCTTGGTCTAAGGACAGTCAGAGTACAGAAATGATTCCAAAAGGAGAAGGGAGGAGAAAAAAACCCCCAAAAAAAGTGATAAAAATTAACACAGGGTTTCAGTGCTGGGGATCTTAACCTCCTTTTAGCCCAGGAGGCTGGTACTAAGGGAGATGATCATGGGATAGGATCTCTGGGCTGAATTAGAAGTACAGGCAGACCTCTTCCCCATGGAAGGAACCTGCCAGCTGGCATCTCAAATGTTTTTCATCCCAGGGTGTGAAGCATCTTGGTGCATGCTGAGGGATGGGGGTGGTTAAAGCCTGTGCCTGGACAGGGACTGGAAGAGGACATCTCACAGGAGGTCCCATTTGGCTTGGACCTCATGTGGTGGCATCACTTTAGGCGGTGATGTCTGTCCCTTCCTCTGTTCTGCTGGTTGTGGTGGAGCTCCTGCTTCCTGCACTGCTCTCTGTAACACCTGTATCACATCTTGAGTCGTATGAGATGAGATTGGCCCCGTAACAAACTGGGCAAGGAGATGAGCGTAACCAGTAGTGGCAGAGTGAGTGCAGCGTTCCTGGAGATGCCAGGCTGGGATTTGGAAAGTGGTCATGAAGGATGTGCATTAGGAATATTTTCCTGGCTGGGACCTCTGTTTGCTCTTGGTTTCTTACTGCCTCTTTCCTGAGACTGGTCACAGAAGCTCTATTGGTTGAACTATCCATGTGGATAAGGCTGTCCAAAGCCCATGATGTCCTGTAGCAGCCACTTTACTGCCCATAAGGGTTGGAGAAAGTGGTCTAAAAGATCTTTCCAGCTCTATCTTTTGTGATTCAGGAAATGTAAGTGCATGGGAGCAGGGTGGGAGGGAGCCTTGCCAACAGAAAGACAAGTAACCCTGTGGCATTACTCCAGCAATACACAGGTGCAACACCTGAACGTGTCCCTGTCAGAGTTTGATGGCATCACCTCAATAAAAGCAATGCATGCATGAAGTCCTGGCTTGTGACCTGGTTCAGGTCCCTCCTGGGATCTGTTCCCCTCAGGGAATGTGGAACAGCCCCCAGTTTGCACTGGGGCGGGTGAAAGCCAAGCCAGGTTCGGGATCCCATGAAAAACATTGATCCTTCTTTTTCTTGCAAATCCTGGAGAACCAAGCTGAGTCTTGGCAGGCTCAGCACTTGAGAAAGCAAAGCTTAGGTTTGGCAGAGAGCAGCTGTGTTAAGTGAGAGATGATCAACCCTCGTTAGCCAGGAGGGAGGCAGAGCCGTGGAAGGTCACCCAAGGGACAGCGTGAGCTGTGTGCGTTGGCACCAGAGCTCCTAAAGCAATCTCTAGAGCTTGGAAATATGAATTGCATCTACCCACTTCTCCTCTGCTCGATTAGCTGGAGTCGAGGATTTTGACGTTTCCGAAGGCGATGGCATTCGTCTTCATTTCCTCTGCCCCTGCAGCGGGTTGAGGTGCCACGTCCAACAGCTGAAGTGCTCCTCATCAGAGGTGGCTGCATTTCAGCTCTCCGCCGTGCAATCCCTGTACTTGCAGCCCTCTCCCACCCTTCCCCCAAGGCTTGGGAATTGTCTTTATATATCTGTGTTACAACAGTATCTTGCAAGGCCCTCTTTTGCCAGGCAGCCTGTAATCAAGGAACGATATTTTAGCCTATTCTCAGATATCAACTCACCCACCAGCTTGGATTTGCTGAGGCACAGCATAGGGGATTGGCACCCAAGACCACCTGGGTCAAGGGGATCTTGCTGTGTAGTTGTAAGTGGTAAGAAATAGCCCTTGCTTGGTCCGTGCATAAGCTCTAGTGTGCAAAGGAGGAGGGAAATATTTTCCCATCTCCTTTTTTTTTTTTTTGAATGGTATTTGTGTTGCTCCTGGCATAGTCCAGACATGGAAGAGCTGTGCTGGTGAGATTAAATGACTGGACCAAAGACCACACAAGAAGACTTTCTTAGGGCAGGGACTGAAAATTTTGGAAGGTCTTAGCAAGAAGCCCCGTTTTAAACATGAGGAGGGCTGTGACTTTCCCAGAGAGCACTGTGTATGTTAAAGAAAAGTGCTCATCTACTCAGATTTTAGACTCATTTTATTAAATAAGGAAGAAATTTTTCACTATGAGAATGGTGAGACCCTGGCCCGGGTTGCCCAGAGAAGCTGTGGCTGCCCCATCCCTGGAGGGGTTCAAGGCCAGGTTGGATGGGGCTTGGAGCAACCTGGTCTGGTGGGAGGTGTCCCTGCCCATGGCAGGGGGGTTGGAACTTGATGATCTTTAAGGTCCCTTCCAACCGAAACTATTCTATGATTCCATGATTCTATGAAACTGTGTGGTCCTCTTACATATTTAATGTCTTTGTCAATTTTAAGAGGACATTATTAGATAAACTAATCTGAGAAAAACAACTTGATATTTAAGGCACTGAATGAAGGTATTGCTTCAAATAAGCAAACCTCTAGGCAGCTCCAGAGGAAAAAGATGTTCTTTACAGACATTTGAGCACCTCTAAGACTTCTCACTTTCGAGCACCTACTAACATGGCTTAAGCTCTGATATGTGCCCAGGAAGGGAGAGCATGGTTTTTATTCTCAGTTTGCAGGCTGGTAAGCAGGTCCTGCCCTGGACCTTGCAAAGAGCCTGCAGCAGGGCTGGGTGTAGCACCGAGACACTTGGTTGTCAGCTTCACCGAGGGAAGGAAGATCTTTTCTTCTTTCTAAAGACCTTTCTGCATGTGCCTCGTGTCCTTGGGTGCTATTACGGCGCCCAGCACCAGGGCAGGGTAAGGAAGTGTCTGCTCTGGGGGCAGTAGACGTTAATGGAGCAAGTGGGTTCTGTTCTCCTCTCCGAGCTCCTGTGCCACCTAATTGAGTCTTTTCACTTGTGCACATGGCATTTCTTTTTCCAGACTCAGTTCTACAGCTGAGTATGCTGTAGACAGAGTAGTTGGAAGAGGGGGATGGCTGTAGCCCTGCTTTCTGTTGGCCAAAAAAGGCTTTTTGACTTTTCCCTCTAAAAGGTCAGGCCCTCCCTGGAGAAGCCTTGACTTTTGCTGCAAATCTGTGGTCTTTCCTAGGAAATTAAAAATCAAGGATTGCTGATCGTACCAGGGGAAACAAGGCTGACTCACTGGTGTCTCTATCCCAAATCTATGGGATCCCTTTCATGCTTGCATCGCGCTTCCTGCAGCTGGGATGAGCCAACTTGACTCCAGCCCTGCAAGAACGCTGCTGCTTTTCCAGACAGGGAATGCCAATCTCTGCACCGCTTCCCGCATCCACCGGTGCTTAGCAGGGATGCAAAGCAGCAGGGGAAGGAGGCTGTCCTGTGCTAGACCTCGTGAGGAGCAGATGTTTTTGCTTTGCCTGTATGGGAGCATGAGAAAAACCCAATGGGGCAACCATGGGCTGATGCGTTCGCTTCCCTCTTGCTCAGCATCTGTGCTGGAGTTCTTCGAGAGTGTGATTCAAATAGCCCAGCCGCATTTCAAAGGGCTTTATTGGGCATAATGGCAGCACTTAACAAGCATTGCACAAGTGTGTCACAGGGGGAATCCTCCGGGCTCTGAGTCACGGATATGCTCCCTTTTGGACTGCTGAGCTATGCAGAGTATGACAAAGGCTGTACAATGAGTCTCATCCCCAGGGCCTCCTCCGAGTAGGGATGGACCGGTCCTACTCTCACCAACAGCCGTGTTGAAATTTCCTTCACGGAGCGGGACCAGAATTGTGGTCTTGCTCTGGATCCCCAAAGGAAACCCTGCAGGGCCAAAGAGTACAGTTGGGAAGAGGGGAGGTGGATCATGCAGGAGGTCTGGAGACCATTGCTGCAAAGAAGGAGAAGGGCTTTCTAGGCGCAAAATAGACACCTGCTGTCTTCTGGTGATGTGGAGCTTGGTGCTTTCAGCCCAGTAAGGTGGTGGCAGGTGCTGGAGTGATGGTGGCAGTTAAAACCACTGGGAAATAGCAGGGGTAGAAGGATCAACCAGAGCATATATGTCTTGTCCACATGTTCGGCTATGGCTGGGTGGGGCACAACTCCCAAGGAGACAGTAAAAGCTGTTCCCATCCTGTCTCACCAAACCTATCTCTGCTATGCTGACACCACCAAGAGCCAAATGAAAACCCAGGGTCAGTAAGAGCCAAGACAGTTCAGTGAGGCTTAATGCTAAAGGAGAGGAGCACTCAGGTAAGTGTGTAGGGGCAGGAGCCATCCCATGACATATCCACCAGGGCTTTGCTGGATCAAGCACAAAGTTGGTCTTCTGGAAAAGCCACTCTTGAAACTGTCTACACCAACTCTTTCCATTGAGCCTGGGACATTCATAATGTTTTCTCCTCTTCCGTCCCTTTAAAGCAAGGTTTGCTTTAAGTCCTGTTATCACCTTAGCACGACATGCAAAAATTCATCAGTTGGCTCCAAATTCTGTTGGTGCCTGCAAAAAAAACAAGGGAAGGGAATAAGAGCCAATACATTAATTCCCTTGTTCTGAACTCCTAACATAGGGCACTGCTTTTGAAAACAGCCTGTAAGCCAGGGGAGAGCGTTATGCATCACAAAGGTCTTGTTTGTCTCTTTTCCTTGTTTGTCACCTGCATATTCGCAGTCCCCTTCCCACTTGGATGTTGCTGATACCCAGAGAGTACTTTGCATTTGTAGAGCCTGGGTCATCAAAGGAGTTCAAGGTGCCTTTGGTCTCCTCATCACAGCTTCAGTTCGCGTATAAATAATAGTCAGTTATGCTTTATATTGGTATAGTGATAATTCTTGTCAGGGAGGCTGTTACTGTTTTCTAACATGAATATTCCTCCGCACTCTATTGATATGAAATGCTTTTCTGTTATTGCTTCTTTGCACACTCTCAGGCTTCATCAACAAGGTCACCTCATAGCACGTGGGCTGGTTCCCTTCTCACATCACAGGCCTCCCTCACAAGGCATCCTAGATGTTTGGGATGGCCATTTCTCCTCTTTCGTGGGTACTCTGTAGGCTCCGAGTGTGTTGGAGTAGGTTTTTCAAGAAGGCTCTGAGCTCAGATCGTGGTAGACTCTCATCTTTCTGGCTCGGCCTTATGCCTGACACAGATTATGGAAACTCCTAGTCACCATGCATCAGTCCTAGTGATCAGTTTAAGCATGTCTTCCAGGAAAGACATCTAGTCCGAAAAAGAAGGTGCTTGGGTTCCTATCAGATGCCCATGAATAGGTTCTACTTGCAGTTAAGATGCCCAACATCATCCTTGTTGTCCTCAGAGGCCTGGGTAGGGATTGTATAAATCCACTGATGACAGGCTTCTTTTCAGCAACAGATGGAGGCCAGTAAAGAAAACCCCAGAGCATCTCAGTGGCATTTGATGCCTATCTGCAGGGAACTGAGCAAAGCTTTGGGGTGGAATTCAATTTACCCGTGACATGTCTGCAATTTCAATATCTCCAGCCAAGGCAGGTGCTTTTGACTCCTTTCTTTGATGGACAGAAGTGGGCACTTTCCTGTGGTGCAATTTGTGTCTTAGTCATCCAGTTGAGCTTGCCTGGTTAAGTCCTCTGAGACTATGGGGAAACTGAGGTAACCAGCTCAGAGACATCTCCACCACTTCCATCCAGGTTTAGTCAGATTATACCCAAGACAAGGAATCCTCTTTGGGAATTTGCTCATTTCCTCATATGTTAACAGCTAGGAAATCAGATTTATTTCTAATTCCCATTGCCTGGCATACTTTCACATAGCTAAAATCAAGCCATGGACTTTTTCTCCATCATTTTCCTGGACTTTAATGAGCTTTTAAGCATTTAGCGCTCACTGGTGTATTGGAATGGGTGCAGCCATGCTACACTATTGCAGGAACTTTCATGCCATTCGAGCAGGTACTAAAAACCTCTGGGCCACCCTTCTCCTCAGCAAATTCACACCAACTTGTATTTTGCCATGGCTCAGCACAGCTGCTGAAAGCCCAAGCAGTTTGAGGGTTTTTGCAGCTTTCTCCCTGACATATTTCATCCCACCTCTAATCCAGCACACTCTGGAGCACAAATGCATCTTCCTAGTGCTCCTTATACCTCAAACACATCCAGATTCTCCCACCAGCCTCCAAACCGCATCCACAAGTCATTTGTTCCAAACCATTCTTTCCAATTCTCATCCACTTCTGTTCCACAATTTCAAGCTTGCAATACAACTCCACCTCAAAACTTTTTAAAAAGAGATGTAAAATGTCCTTCTTGCTTCCCTGTCATGACAGTTATCTCAGCAGAGGGACATGATCAGTCTTATTAATGCAAGAGTTGTATCTGCATTCTGGAGAATTCCTCTGACTTCGTTTTACTTTCAGTTCTCTGAAATCAGACCACTTTCTCTTTTCCGAGTCTACATCTCTTAATTTCACTTTCCAGGTCCGTGTTTCTTCTACATCTCTTTTGGAAGATGCAGCTTAGTGGCTGAGGTTATTATGCACATGCAGGTTTCTGGGGAAGTGGCTGTTGTTCAACAGATTTTTTGTGTTGCGGGATTGAGCAGCGAAAAAAGGCAGAGCCCATCTCTGCTACGGCCAGGCCTGTGAAACGAAGCCAAGCAGCACCGAGCAGAGCAGGAGTCTCTTCTGCTTCCAAAAGGGTGCACCTTGTCTAATAGAGATATTTACGGAGGGGTGGGAAGGCAGACTGAAACTCCTTGAACAGTTGCCAAGCCTACCATTCAGTTTGTCCCTCTGCCCCCCAGAAGAGCAACAATAGAGCCTGTCGCTAGACAGTGTTGTGTGGCATGACAAAAAGCAACTCTAAATCCTTTCGCAGGCTGAGGGACACACTTAAGGGAGAATTTCCATTTTTTTTTACAAGCTTACAACAGCTGGGAAGAAAGGGGACAATCTAAGCTCTTGCTGGACAGGTAGGACCCCATCCAAAGACCAGTGAAGAGTGGGAAAACACCACTGGACATCCAGTAAGTTTTGTAGAATTCACTGGGAGACCCACAGTTCCTTTCAAGGCATAAAAATCTGGTTAATGCTGGTTTTTGGGAGATCCAGGTGTGATTCCTATACCTTCTGGAAGGAGAATCCTCTTGCAGCTTTAGCAGTCTCTAGCCAAGTTTCCTTTAGAGTTACTGGTGAGAAATAGGACGCAACTCATCTGACGTAGGTTAGACATTTACTTTTGGATGAGATGAATCACATCCCAGCTGTGCTAGTTTTCTCACCATCGCCTGCAAGAGGATCCTGGATGACTCGATTCGGTCAGACAAAAATATCTCCTTTTAGACAGATGAACTCAGCTATTTTTTTTTCCTTTGAATACACTCCTAGAGCTAGAAGCATCTACGAATTTTATGTTCTATCGACACATGTAGAATACTGGAAGAGGGTACTTCCACTGGAAGACCATTTTGAAAATCCTGGGGGGCTTTTCTTTACATCTTTTGTGACTGAATTACCTTAAAAAACTCATCATTTGAAGTCCTGGTGTTGAATCCCACATATGTGTAGAAGAGCTGAGCAAAAGTCCCATATCTCAGAAGGGTGTTGGAAGGGAATTCTTATGAAATACCCATTTCTTTCACACTCTTCCATGGGAAGAGCAGACCTGATGCATCTGTTGTGAAATAATTTGCCTTACCAACCCAAACCAGGAGATCTGGGTACCTCATTTCATCCTGCATGCCACAAGAGTGATGTCTTTCATCGTGACTTTGTAATGCTGGTGGAGAGCCACCCTGGAGGCCTGGGGAACAGTGCCCTTTGAGGATGTGTAGATGCTGGGAAGGTGGACTAGAGGCATTTTGAAACATGTGTTGATATAGTCTTATTATTTTCTGGCAGTGAGGGATCCAGGGACTGGGAAGCTCAGTCCAGCCTAACCCATTCACCAGCTGGCTTGAACAAGGTGTGCTGATTGGTTTTGTTTTTCCAAGGCCTTGATATGCTGTCATTTTCAAACAGTGTAAATCTACAGAGAAAAAAAAAAATCTCCAGGGCCTGAAAGCTGCTTTGCTGCAGCATTAGCAGTGGTGTGGTTTGGTCACCATCTGGAAAGATTTGTTGGTGGTGTCTTTGTTCAGACAAAACCATGAAAGGCTAAGTGGAAAAGGGCGGAAGAAGTGAAGTGCGAGGCTATTTAGACACATAATTCTAGCTTTATGCCTTAGATTTATTGACTGTGTTGCTGCAACCTGATCAATTAACTGATTTTATTGAGCTGCCCCTTGTCAGTGGATTGCAGTGACTGGTCCATGAATACCCTTAGCCCATTTTGAATGTGAGGAAAAGTGGATTAGCTCTGTTGCTTTTATTGAAGTGCTTATTTCTCCACACGTGCCATAGAGACAACAGAAGTTAAGCAGTCTAAATTTAGCTGTCTAACTGTTAGACACCTTAGGTTTGCTGAGATGCATCTCACTACTTGCTTGCCATAATAGGTATAACAACTTCTGCTATCATTAAATCATCTCATCCATCCTCATGTGCCCGAGGCTGGATTAAATATACCTAAATCAGAACTGTGAAGAAGTAATGGATATAAGAGGTAGTTAACACTGAGTCATTACTAGCAAGAATATCAGCTGGATAAGGAAGGAGCGGCTGGATCACAGCCTTTTTCTAACAGGACAGGTCATGGATATTAGTGGATTGGTTGCAAAACCTAAAAGTCACTTACAACACAAGTCTGAGGGCACAGTAGGAACTAGTTGTTTTTTTTTCCTGAAAGACTATAAGGTCCAGACAGATGGAGCAAACAACTGAGTTGAAAGAGAATAGATAAGACACATTAGCAGAAGATTGGGGATCAAACAGGGAAATGCTAATTCAGTGGCCACTGAGATCCTTGGTGCAACTTGCCCACAGGCGTATGGGAAGTTTGTGATAGAAACAAACTGAGCATTGAGTCCATCTGTCCTGCTGACATAATGTGAAGTCTCAATCTCCTGGTGAATGCAAGGCTCAATGAGCAGTCATAGTACAAGGCAGCCTGCTCTTGGTACAGCTTTCTAACAGCTCCATTAAAATTAGAAGTCAACTATCACGTTTACCAGAAGAGTCCCCAGGCTGTAGTACAGAAACTAATCCAAGGGTAATATAGTCTGGCATATATTCACAGACACAGAGGTGATGTCTGCCACCAATCATAGAATCATAGAATGGTTAGAGTTGGAAGGGACCTTAAAGATCATCAGTTTCCAACCCCCCTGCCATGGGCAGGGACACCTCCCACCAAACCAGGTTGCTCAAAGCCCCATACAGCCTGGTCTTGAATCCCTCCAGGGATGGGGCAGCCACAGCTTCTCTGGGCAACCTGTTCCAGGGTCTCACCACCCTCATAGCAAAGAATTTATTTCTGGTATCTAATCTAAATCTCCCCTCTTCCAATTTAAAGCCATTACTCCTTGTCCTGCCACGACACTTCCTGACAAAGAGTCCCTCTCCAGCTCTCCTGTAGCTCCCTTCAGGTACTGGAAGGCTGCTCTAAGGTCTCCCCGGAGCCTTCCCTTCTCCAGGCTGAACAAGCCCAGCTCCCTCAGCCTCCCTTCATAGGACAGGTTCTCCATCCCTCTGATCATCTTTGTGGCCCTTCACTGGACCCGTTCCAACAGTTCCATGTCCTTTCTCTGTTGAGGACCCCAGAGCTGGACACAGTGCTCCAGGTGGGGTCTCACGAGAGCAGGGTAGAGGGGTAGAATTACCTCCCGTGACCTGCTGGCCACACTTCCTTTGATGCAGCCCAGGATGTGGTTGGCTTTCTGGGCTGCCAGTGATGCTGGTGCTCCTGCTGCCTCTGACACTGCTACTCAGATAGAATAAATTGAGAAATTCTGTCCTTCACGCAAGCTCCAGAAATAGGGCAATACTATACGAGGAACAAATTCTTTACTGTGAGAGGGATGAGACACTGACCCTTGTCACCCAGAGAAGCTGTGGATGTCCCATCCCTGGCAGCATTCAAGGCCAGTCTGGATGAGGCTTTGAGTAACCTGGTCTGGTGGGAGATGTCCCTTCCCAGGGCAGGGGGTTGGAACGAGAAAATCTTTAAGGTCTCTCCCAAACCATTCTGTGATTCTATGAAGTTATGTTTCTATGAATACAGGTTCTTGCTTGGATTCTTTCATGCAAGAGCCCAGTTTTGTCCATCTCTAGTACAAGAAGGGTAGGGTAATATTCAAGACCTTGCCTATCTAATGATTTGCAGACTCTGTAATTAACCAAGGGAAAAAGGTAACTCAGGGGCTAAAGCACGTTCTACAATTCTATGATTCTGTGGCACGAGACCTCTCATCATACCCCTTCTCTGCTCCCACAAGCCTAAACAAATAGCTTGATGAGCTGGAGAGATGAGAATGAGAAAGTTGGAAACTAAGACAGTTTCATACAGTCTCTGGCAGAGACAAGTTGCACACATTTCACTGCACAGTGTGGGGTTCACTGAGCAGAGCTGGAGGTATAGGAGGAAAAACTGTGCTGGAGTTAGTTACCCATGACTCACTGTTTCAAGGAAAGAGAAAAACAACCCACATTGGGGTGAGGATAACATCCAGGGCAGCTGGACACACGTAAGTCAGTACGACAGAAACCATGAGGGAAGAGTTTAGGTTTGGTCGCTCTGCTCATTATGTATGTAGAGACATGCATAACGCTTACGCACCGCAGCCATGCTGAGTAGGACTCGTCATACTCCATTTCTGAGCTGGACATCTCATCTGAGGTAGTCTTCTAAGCTCCCTTTCCAGTCAATGAATGAGAGCTGACATTTCCTCACTGTGATTCACCAGATCTATCTTTGACGTCAATCTTTGGATGCAATAGTTCTCTCCGTAGCAGCTGATCTCTCTATGTTGGTGGTCAAGAGAAACAAGGTGACTAGTTGGGTGCCGATTTCAGGATGAGCAAGGTTAGGTCAAATGCTTTAACTCCATCTTGACCAAATCCTTATGTTCGTTCTGCCCACAGCTGTGGGCAAGGAATGGACAAGGAATTTGTATTTCTGCAAAAGTCTATCCTCTTTTTGGTTTTTCTGAGGTGACAGCTTACAATGAAAAGCCCGAGTCAAGAAAAGTGCTCTTGCAGAAACAATAATTTGTCAAAGAAATAGTAATTTGGACTGACTTCTGTAACCAGCCAAGTAGAGGTACCGTGACAGAGACCACCCTCAAGGCCAATCAAAATTCTGAAATCACTGGAACAAGAGCCACTGGCTCATACTGTCTTTTCCTGAGCCTGAGATTTTTACGGTTCTGCTGACCTCACTGATAAGATCTGTACAAATTTATTCACACACTTGTGCTGTCTAGTCCTCAAATTCCCAGACTATTTCTGTTACTGTGAATGAGGAAGGGTTTGGCTTATCTTAAATTTCCTTGATCTTGAAGATGTCAGGAAAGATGCCTGGGATTTTCTTTGATGCCAGACGAATATGGCGGCATCGATATAATGGCAGGGTGAGAGAAGTGATGTGAACATCCCTCTGTACTGCCTACATTTCAGGTGTCTACACAGGTTTTGCTCTTAAAACCGTCTGTGAGTTAAGGTGGGCATGAACTTAGCCTTAGGCCCTAATATGCTAAATTGGACTATTATTAATAATAGGAGAGAATAGATGGAGACACTTCAGGTGTAATTTTTGCAATATTCAGGCTGTGTTGGCCCCCTTCTCTGTGAAATTCAGGCCTTTCCGAAGTGTGTTTAAAATACAGACCTATAATGATAAGGGAGAGCTGGTGCAAAGGGACTGATGTCCTTCAGGGCATGCGCTTCGTGGCACCAGAGGGGCTGGCAGGCTGGGGGCTAGGAGGGGCTCATGGAAGGGTTCTCAGATACATGGCTCCTCTACTTCATCTCTTACAGCTGGTTTCTGTGTGAACCAAGGTTTAAGCAATCCTGCTGCCTGTCCATTTGTCCTCCTAATGGCATTTGAACCCATTGCCCTAATGAGCTTCATTTGGCAGAGGTTCTCAAAGATACTGGATACACACAAGTATCACAACTGGGAAGATGAGGAGAGATGTGACTGGTGACCTCCCAAGAGGGAGAGGCAACAATGTGTGTGCACGAGTGCATGTGAGTAAGCCTATACATGTATGTGCATGTGTACATGTGTGTCTGCAATGTTCCCTGGACATCAGAAATCCAGACAGGAGGACAGAGAAGTCAGTGCTCACAAGTTTCAGTACCCACAGGATAATTTCTTTCTCTACTTTTTTTTTTTAATCACTTTATCTTCTATTTTTTCCCCCCTTCCTTTTCATTTGACTGTGTGATTTTTGGGAGAAAGGAGAATGTGGAGGGTGTGGGCAATGGCATGAATCTCTTGATAGACACTTTGCATTGTATGACTGAGGAAGAGATTAGGTTCAAGGAGGGCAGAGGGCTCCAGTTCTTTGAAGGTCCATGCTTCCCAGACATGGTTTGTCTCCCGTACTAGGACAACACATGCCACGTGTCCTTCAACTGGGAGTCTCCTGACAGCATGGCTGTGCGTTGCAGGCATTTTGGTAGAGAGTCACAGGACAGAGCGAATGAGAGCAATGAAGGGTTTGTGAGAAAGGCCAGCTTGTGTTTGGTGAGCACGGAAGGAGCACAACTGCAGAAATGCACCCCTTTTGCTGGTGGAGTGGTGTTAGCAGCTCCCAGTGACATCTAGAAAAGTCCACGTAAGGATCTCTTTGTCTGCTGTCATAGACGCTGAGCTACTTTTCCTGATCCTGCAAGTTGCTTCATACTTTGATTCCGAGCCAGGAAAGTGCTGCTTAGCTTTGTGTTTATCCTTAAATTTTTGGGCAGTTCTGTTCATTTTCTATGCACAGGCACCAAGCTGGGTCACACAGGTTGAGATCAAGCCTGAGAGCAGGGAGAGTCTTTCCTGTGTTGGGCTGATACATAGCACATTATTATACATGCTATCAGGGACATACGGTAATAATGTATGTAAATTACAGGCATATCTCTCAGTCCCATCTCTTATCCCATTGCAGGAGAGAGAAAGAACCCAGTTAAGGCTTGTATATATCTGACAACATGCAGCAAAACTTGGCTAGGAGCTGGATGGGGTTTTGGGGCATGCAAAGGCAGAATTGCAGAGCTTCTGTGCGTATCTTAATGGGCTTCAGCACTTGCAAAATCGGTCCATATACTGCCTATTCTGATCTGCACCCAGGTCTCAGATATGATGAGCATTAAGTTGAGAGCTTCTGTTCTGAGCTCCAGATGTTTCTGGCTGAATCCCCAGTGTTGGCCAAGGCTCAGTCAATGTGAATAATTGATTTGGTAGCTCTGTGGAACAGCATAATCTGTTGGGAGGGTGTGCTACTGAGATTTGAGAAACTTGGGCTCAAAACCCTGCTTCAAATCAAGCAGAGGAAACTTATGAAGCTCATTTTCCCATACCACGGGTAAGTGCCCTAACCACGAAGTTGCTGACTACAAGTATAAAAGGGGACATTGTGTCCTCCAACTTCACTTTGGGAATGGCACCTTAGGGGATGGGCACATGAACAAATTACCACGAGGTAAGTTAGGGTGTGAACTAATAAGATGCCAGTTTTTCTGTGGTAACTGCCCGTGTGAATGCTCTTACCCTACAATAAACACAAGATGGTTCATATATAGCAGGGGGTAAGAACGTTTCACATGGGTGTTCACGTGGCTCATACCCTGGTTTGACTCCCAGTAAGTTGGGTCTGTGCCTCTAACCTCAGTACCCTTGAGAATCTATCTTAAAAAAAAAAAATCAAATCAAACTCTTCTGTTTTACAAAACCCCTAAATCTGCCATTTCTACATTTCCAGTTACAAGTATTTCAGTGCATTTTTGATATGTCAGAAATTATTTGTTGAGCTTGACTCCATTGCACTGTTTTGGAAGAGAATAGTTTCACTTAAGGTCCTCGTGGCCAGCTTCAGCCAACATGGGCAGGTAGTCTACTGATGTCCCATGAGCTTTGCCTGCTTTCTAGTCAGAGACCTTCTGGGCACTGGTTTAATGGTAATATTTCCATTTCTCACAGCCAGCCCCTGAGCCATGAAGGGGTTTAAACATGTGGAGATATGAAGTTAGGTGCATAAAACACTATTTCGCCATCAGAGAAAAGGTGGTGTGGTTGTGAGATGAGCAGGGCTTGCAGGTTGCCTTGAGGTCACTGGGTGTTCAGTGCTTTTTCACACACTTCCCACAGGCCTGGGAAACGGCCACAAAGGAAGGCAGCAGCTCTGAAGAGAAGATCTTGATTTCATTCCTTGGCATACTGGTCTGGGAGCCTTCCAGGCTTGCAGGGATAGACACCTTTGCCTAGGAGCAGGCTGAGTCTAACCGTGTGTGATCCCAAGTGATCGAACAAGGAAAAATGCCTTTAAAATATTCCAGGATCTCAATGCTCCAGTCAAAAAAGCACCACGTTCTTATGGGGTGGGACCTTGTCTCATGATGATCCCAAAGGCTGGCTGACTGAAGCTATCTTGAGGCATCTCCTTTCAAGTTAGATCGGGAAGATTCAGTTCATTCTTGAGGAATGAACCAACCTGGGACAACTCTGTTCTGAAAACAGGTCTTTCTCAGAAAGTTTGAAGGCATCTTACGTTTCCAACCATCCAAGTTGTATCTGTACTCCATTGGGTGACAGCACACTCCCCTAACAGACCTCAGGATGGAATTCAATCAATTTTAGCCATGTAACACTTAACTATCTGAGCTCATCATCTTACCTCCCTCTAGAAAGATGGACATCTTCTGAAGGAGATTCATCCTTCCTGAGATAGTTATCTTTTTAGTGGATGCAATGAATCACTGTCTGGAGTTGCCTGTCTTTCTCCATCCACTCTAGAAACAGCTTAAACACCAACTTTTTAGACAGCTAAAGTTAAGAGGTATGACTGAGTGCCTGAACACCCAACCAATGTCATTGATGTGATGCCAGTTGGTGTCTGGAAGGTTTTTATCCCTATTTTAAGAGTGGCTGATGAGAAGCCTTAAGTGTTTGTCAGCTCCTTGACCTTCCCTGGTGGTTTTGCCTGGAGATAAGAGGTAAAAGAACCAAATCCTCTCTGATGCAAACAGCACAACTCTTCCAGTTTAAGTGCATAAACACTGAAGTAGATACTGCTTTGCAGAGTTACTTCAGGAGAATGAAAAAGCTTTTCCTTAAAAAAAATGAAAACAGAGTGGGAAGGCAAGTCTACTCCAAATACTGTAAAAGACCTCAGAAAGAAACTAAAAACTACCTCCCTTCCCAGGGAAAGTGTGTTTTATGGTCTGACCTGAGGTAGAGGCAGAACCTGCCATTTTTCAGCTTTGAGGTGAATAACAGAATGTTAATCAGGCCAAAACTTGGAAGGTTCAAGAGGATTTTTCAAGGCAATATTTACAGAGATAGTTAGTGACAGCAAGTATTTGGGGGCTTTTGTATCTGGGCTTAAGGTGACATCTGAGTATTGAAGACCAAGAATAAGATTCATGCAAGGAAACAACATTCTATAAATGTTCTGTGCAGGCCACTTTCTTCTGGAGTAGTTGGTTCTGGCCACTCTGGGAAGGGTTCACTGGCCTCAGGTCTGCTAATTCACATTTTCCCATAGGACTGGAGCATTTTACCATCCTGGTGTGAAAAGCGCTAATCCGTTTATGGCTGCAGCGGGGACACCAAGATCTTTGTAGAGAAAATAGAAGGAATTCTTTATCACTGCACCCTTCAGAAGGCAGATGATGGTTTGTGGCTGACCAATGGCTCAGTTTAGCTTTGACAATATTCTGGAGAAACTTCAATCTGAATTGCCAACAATGTGTGCTAACCATGCTGAAAGGCGAGTTAAAAACCTCTCCCTTTGAACTCACTGCTGAATTTTGTGTGTTTGTGTGCATATAGCTCGTGAGAAGGGTAGGAATCACCTTAGGAAGCTTCTGCAACCTAAAATTAAACATCAGGTTTATGGCTTTCATGTAGGCTCCTTTTGTAGGGACTAACTCCCCCAGAAGACAATCCAGACCACCTAGACACCTATCTTAGGGCAGAGTAACTTGCTCTTCTGAGGCTTTTACCTCTCTTTTATGAGGAGAGAGGGTGTCCAGGTAATATTCCTAACTTTTAGCTGGCTACTGAGAGATGAGATGAGATGAACCCTATTCCAGGTGACCGGCTTTAGCATGAGCATTGGTTTCTGCCATGAACACGTGTGAGGTTTTAGTCCTGGCGAACTGGGAGGTTTTTTTGCAAATCTGTTGAAGTCCAGCCACCTTGAGAACCTGTTTAAAGCTGAAATGGTGTGAACTGGCAGAGCTCTATAGCCTAGAGGATGAGGACCGCAGCTGACAAATATCACACCAACGGTATTACAGTGCAGAGATGAAATATGAGGTCATTGTGGCTGAGGAAGCTACGGAAGCTGCTTGCACAGTGTTACGGCTTGAGAAGTTTACTAGTACCTACACGTCTTCACAAAGTCTAATTGTGCTAACACTGTAGCAACCCTGACTCCAGGGAAGTTTTTTAACCAAGCTGTGAATCTCTGGAAGCTTCCTTCTTGCTATGCTTCAAACCTCTACAGTGAGAAAGTCTCCAGACTGATTTCATAAGCGTAAACCTCAGCATTTCATTAGGCTTTTGTGGTTGTGTGCTCAGATGAGGCAACCTGGAAACGGGGAGATTTCCTCTGAACATCCTGAGCAAATGACAAACGTCATTGCAACTCATGTGGCTTTGCAGAGTATGAGTCTAGTCCCCACTGACCCTCAAAGTCCCGTGGCAACTTATTTTTTTTTATTCTGATTACCCCATTTTTACCATTATGGCAAATGTGATAATAATGGAATTTCTCAGTCAATGCAAAGTTTTAGCTTTGCAAAATTTAAACAGAACTGACCTCATTTTTCTCCAGTTGAAACATTCGTCTACTTTCCTGTAACTCCACACAGTCTGAACACCTTTCACTTCACCTTCCTCTTCTTTACACCATGTTTCGCCTAGGCTTTAAGAAACTCTTTCATTTGTTGTTTCAGTGCAATCCATATATACACATTATTTAGGAAGTTAGAGGGAACAGTGGAAGTGGCAAGCTCATCTCCTTAATGTAACACTGCTCCAGGTTTCCAGGGTTTTCTTACAAATGCTGAGAGCTTGGTCCCAGAGATGACTGGGGACCTCTGCAATCCTGGACAAATAAGGTTTAATTGCAAAATACTCTGTGTGGTGGATTCAGTAAAGCCAGAATTAGCCACACTGGACATTTTTATATGATATCTACATGTATATATCTATATGTATATGTTCACAGACCTGGTCTGTGAACTGGGTCCCACCCTGAGAAATTGAGTGACTGATGAGTAAGCTGTTTTGGAAGTATCCTCTGGACTACTGGAGGTCCAGGAGACAAGTGTTTCTGTGTTCTGTCCTCATCTTGGTAAAGTGAGCATGTCTCTTATGCCGAGATTGCTGCTGAACATATGGGTCTCCTGCCTGGGCAGAAGACAACATAGATGGGGTAAGGGAGGAAAACAAGGTCAGTGTCTCTCAAAAAGTGTCTTTTCTAACAGCAAAGAGGTTGTGTTTCTGACTTAAGCTAGCTGGACTGTCACAGCACCTATACAGACCTTTGGTGAACTTTATTTGTTGTTTCCTGGCTCAGAAACAAGAGTACTATTAAGTTATAAATAACTTAGTTTATTTGTAAGAAATAAATGCATTTTATTGTTTTCTATCAGGCACAGCTCTATTACAAGAGATGCTGGCTGCCTCTAGTGAAACAGATTTGTTGGTATGTGATACAAGTAGCTCTTAAAGTTTCAGCTCAGAAAAAGATCGAGGAATCATAGAATGGTTAGAGTTAGAAAGGACCTTAAAGATCATCAAGTTCCAACCCCCCCTGCTATGGGCAGGGACACCTTCCACCAAACCAGGTTGCTCAAAGCCCCATCCATCCTGGCCTTGAACACTTCCAGGGAAGGGACAGACACAGCTTCTCTGGGCAACCTGGGCCAGTGCCTCACCACCCTCACAGCAAAGAATTTATTTCTGATATCTAATCTAAATCTCCCCTCTTCCAATTTAAAACCATTACCCCTTGTCCTGCCATGACACTTCCTGACAAAGAGTCCCTCTCCAGCTCTCCTGTAGCTCCCTTCAGGTACTGGAAGGCTGCTCTAAGGTCTCCCCGGAGCCTTCCCTTCTCCAGGCTGAACAACCCCAGCTCCCTCAGCCTGCCTTCATAGGACAGGTTCTCCATCCCTCTGATCATCTTTGTGGCCCTTCACTGGACCCGTTCCAACAGTTCCATGTCCTTTCTCTGTTGAGGACTCCAAAGCTGGACACCGTGCTCCAGGTGGGGTCTCATGAGAGCAGAGTAGAGGGGTAGAATTACCTCCCGTGACCTGCTGGCCACGCTTCCTTTGATGCAGCCCAGGATGCGGTTGGCTTTCTGGGCTGCCAGGGTACACTTCCAGCTCATGTTGAGCTTCTCAACATGAAGGTAGAGTTTTTTATTGCTACCACTGTTAGATATTTCATTTGTGCAAAGTGGAGCTGTTTTGGAGGAATACGGACTGACGCCCACCACGTCGTGTCACCTCCCAGCAGAGAGGGGCATCGGCAGGACCACTCCCTCTCCCTAAAGCAACTTTTAGCCAATTTTGTACTGCCCAAGGCTTTAGCAGAAATTAGAATCCAGGTCTAAGGGTTCGCCTGCGTGTGGAAGTTAGAACAAATTAAACTCATGATCGAGTTTCTGCGGTGCAACAAGTTACCACACATCAGCTGACCCTTGGTAACTGTCTGTGCTCTCACTGCTAGCCTGCAGCAAGAGCCGTAATTAGACGTTGCTTGCCCACAATAAAAAAGGGTTAATTTAAATCACATTCACTAGCGTTCGCTGTAGGCTAGGAATCCACATATGTAGGATTGCTGTGGGTCTACTAGCATGTAGTAATTTGAGCTCCACTTGCTGGACCATGAGATTGAGACCAAAGTGGAGATCTGAATTTATTGTGCAATGGTGTCTGTGTACTAATTCCTTCAGGACGCACTCCAGGACACCCATGCTCAGACATCTGCAACAGAGACATCTTTTTCTGTTTCCTTTGCAGTTGATAAAGAGGAGAAATGGATGATTATAGTGAGACATTTTTCTTACCTGAAAGAGGTTTAAAAAAAAATAATTAAATGAAAATACATTGAACTGTACCCTAAAATGGCCTATTTCTCTCAAATGCTGAAGAGTAAATCTGGGTGACTTGCTCAGATGTAGGCCTGTTATCAGCTGGACAAACAAATGGCACCTCCCAGTGTTACCTGAGGGATCAGTTTTGTTGCAGGCCGTAAGGGTCTAGTGCTGTCCGAGGGGCATCCACCTGCCCCTCCAAAAGGGCTCCGTTCTCCCAAAATCTGTCCTATCTGGCATTCCCACAGGCATGTCTCAGAAACTATGCCCTAAATGTGAAGTGACTTGCCCCCTTCCAAAGAAGGAGTTATTTTTGAGACATTCCAATGCAGATTATTCAAATGCACGTACTGTTGACTATTTGTATTTCAGGGTTTGTGAGGACTCAGTAGCACTTAATATATTTACAGTCTAGGTTGCTATGCGATGTCTCATGTAGGTAAATCATTAGTGATTTCCATACATGTTCTCTAGGTGTATATGATGACTCAGAGAATGGGAGATTCTCTGCAGCATGCAATTCCTGCCTTCTTGTGAGCCAAAATAATAAAATTGGTCAAATTCCAAGGTAGCTGTGAACCTGAGCCCACAAGAGATAAACAGAAAGGCTGAGAGTTGTAGAAATAATGACCCAAGCAAGTGGGGGGTTTTTTGGTTTTTTTTTTTTTGTTTTGTTTTGTTTTTTGAATCAGTATCTTCCAATAGCTGTGCAATGCTGCAAATTTCCTCCTTTCCCCAGTGCAGATCCATCACGTTTCTATCACCTCACTGTTGTGATTCTTTATTTCTGTTCCAATCTGAACAAAGAAAAAAAAAAGACGACTTCAGTCCTGACCTGCACATAGTGAATTTTCAAAGCGAACAGTAATAATCCTGGCTGGGAGTTTGATACATTTGGCTAAATGCAGGTTTGAAAGCCATTTGAAATTTCCCTGGAGTCTGTGTGCTGCTCCAGAAGGGTACAAGTCTCCCATAGGTCCCATGTCATATTTGAAAACCCTGTGTAGGGATCCCATATAGGGTCCCTCATGTGGAAATATTTAGGCCATGGAATTGATTCCTGAGCTTCAGACTGAGATATTTTCATTTGGCTTTCCACAATGCAGACATCAATGCCAAGCTAGTTATGTGAGTCCTCCTACAGTCAGTGGAGATTTAAGGTTCGATATATTATGTATGGAGAACTGAGGATGCCATTCTGGATGCTTTATGTCATCTGAGGTATCCGCCTGTGCAGGCTGGGGCCAGGTGGATACCGTAAAGCACCTCGGATGGTACTCAACACACTTATCCTTAAGCAATTGAATTCCACCCTGAGAATTCAACGTGATAAACTAAGGGAGGGGTGGGGATCAAGGTAATTTGAATAAGGCATATAGAATTTCTCCCAAAAAGCAGCTGTTAGCAACTTCTTGCTTCAGAATGTGCGTTCCCTAGCTAAAAATATATATGTGATATATTGTTATCTAAATTATGTGCAGCAGTGACCATTTACCCTGGTAATGGGAATGAGAGGTCTGCTAGCCTCGCCAAGGGTCTCAGGAATATAACAGGACATATTGGGAGCCATTCATCATGGAGTCAGTGGGATGAAAGATGAAGTTTCCTTCATTAAGCATTCTCCTGCATTTTGGTTCAGTTCATTTGGACCAGGTTTAGCCCATGTTGAGGGAAGTGTGAGTTCATTTTGCTGGTGGATGTGTGGAGATGAAGGCGATGACTCCAGAAACTAGTGGTCTAGCACCAATCACCAATTTTAAATTGACTTTAAATACTTTTCACTTCCAAGAGTAAACCAGTTTACTGATATAGATCTGTGTCTGATTACCATCGAAGAAGAAAATTTAGTTGTTAGTCTTACCTAGAAGTGTAAGTTGTGGTGTTGCACTGGGTAATCTTGAATTTACTACCACAGCAGCTGCACTAAAGTTAAAGGCAGGTGGGTTATCAAAACATTTAACTTCCTTTGTGATAAAAAAAAAAGCATCATCTTCAGATGACTGATTGCAGTATAGTTGCTGTGGCTCAGTGTGTTTCATGATTCCGGCCATTAGCAGCACCACAACACCTATAAGTGACCTTAACTTAATCTAGTGTCAAGGCAAATCATAGAATCATAGAATTATTCAAGTTGGAAGGGACTTTTCAGATCATTGAGTCCAACCATCCACCCAACACTGTCATCACTAAACTGTATCTCTAAGCACTATGTTAACCTGTCTTTTAAGTACCTTCAGGGATGGCAACTCAACCACCTCCCTGGGCAGCCTGTTCCAAGGTTTAATAACCCTTTCAGTGTAAAAATGTTTCCTAATATCCATCCTAACCCTCCCTCGGTGCAACTTGAGGTTATTTTCTCTTGTCCTATCACTTGTTACTTGGGAGAAGAGACCGACCCTCGCCTCTTTCCACTCTCCTTTCAGGCAGTTGTAGAGAGCGAGAAGGTCTCCCCTCAGCCTCCTTTTCTCCAGGCTGAACAACCCCAGCTCCCTCAGCCTCTCCGCATAAGACTTGTGCTTCAGACCCTTCACCAGCTTCATTGTCCTGTGGACATGCTCTAGTACCTCAATGTTTATTTTGTAGTGAGGGGCCCAAAAGTGGACACAGTAGTCAAGGGGAAAGAAAGAGACTAAAGTCTGTATGTCTCCCAGTTGGTGTAGACTAACAGCACTCGCGTGGACAGTTGCAGCGGCTCTTCTGGCAGGCAGGAACTTGTGAATTACTTGATCTCATTCATTGTCTGCCAATACCTTGCTTCTCGTCACCTTGGTGAGTAAACAGAGGGAGGTAGAGCCCCTACCTGCGCATTTATGAAAAGCGTTGCCATGTCAACGTGCACAACTTCACGCAGATAGACGTGCGCAGATCAGCTATGCACGGGCATGCATCCTTCAGCCTAAGTGTGAAATGTGAGGTGACGGGGAAGAAGAACCCACATGATCCAATGCACTGAGCTCTTGAATTGAGTTGATATGATGATATGGCTCCAGAGTGAGTGCACCTGGACTACTGTATTTCATCCCATGCTCATGCCAGGAAGCTGTTGACAAACTGGAGGGTATTCAAAGAGCCAGAGGGCTGGAAGGACTGATGCTGATGAACAAAGATTAGCAAGTACTAATCCCGGCCAAATAATGATATGATAATAGCTCTCAAACATTTGTCAGGTGTATATAGTAAAGGAAAGCAAGGAACAATCATTCCACAGGGCATCAGTGGGCATAACTACAAGAAGGAAAGAAAGGGGGATACCAGTTAGATATCAGGGCAAGCACCTTGTCTGAAATTCTAGAACGTCAGAGTGTAGAGGACTCTTTTTTAAATGGTGGATGTATCGTCACATGACTTACTCAACAGGATCTCAGGCAAGACCATGGAGAATTTGTGATGGAAGTTTCCATTTGACAAATGGGCTGGGTGGAACCAAGGTAAATCAGTAATTTTTTTAATGGAATTCAGTGAGAGCTTATCTTCAACTGGGGTGAATTACTGTGGTTCCACTGACTTTGGTGAAGCTATTGCAGATGTCCAAAGACACAGAAAAGGCTACTGAAGAGCTGGAATTCCAGATATGACTGTATGGAATCCCTAGGCATTATTCTGTTTATTCAACCTGAGGACTTGGACATTCTCTTATTTAGATATAAAATGATGAAAATGCCAATTTATGGCTTTGTGTACCAGGTATAACAAAGTGTGGAAACTCATGATTTCCCATTGACTCCAATATCTTACTTTGATCAGGTTTGTGGTCCTTCAGAATGTGAATCATGAAACATATCTTCTAGCCCAATAAGTAAGTGTATTCCACAGAGAGGTTTTTTTTCTCACTTAGGTTACAATAACTCAGACGTGGTAGGTTGAATTGCCTCCTGAAAGTGCCTTTCTTTCCATCAAATCTAGTAGGAACTGGATGAGTAGGTAAGACCAGACATCTACATTTTAGATGGCTATTGTTAGGTGAGATGGGTGCTACCTGAGCTGTATATGAGTATTTGATAAGCTCTGGAGTGTATGAGAATGGATAATAATTTGTCAGAGACCCTAAGCTAAAGTCAATGCTTTACTTTGGATTTTCATAAGTGAAGAAGGAGTGATTTCCTGTTGCTTGCTAGAGCAGAACCTAGATATTCCCCTCCTTTGGACACACCCTCCGTGTGAGATAGTCATTTTCCCAAATTCTCGATCTTACAGAGTGTGTAAGGGCTGTACCTACAGCAGATGTAAAAAGCCTCTCAGGATCAACACTATTTAGGAACTGTGCTATTTCTCTCTTCAGCATCCTGCTGAAAAAGTTGGGCAACCAGCATGCTCATGCAATCAAAGAGCTGGTGTTAAAGAGGAGAATTCTCACAGGGAATGTAAAATGGCCAAAAGAATGCATATATATCAGGCAAAAAAAGTCAGTATAGTGACTGACTTGACAAGATACAGATAGAAGAAGAGAGTATGTAACTTTCAAGCTCATCGTTGCTGAAGTTCCTCTATCTCATTAGCTGTGGAATTGCCATCAATGCTTAGATCACCATGTAAATACATGGGTATGCAGCTGGTGGGAAGGAGGAAGGCTTTTGTCATCACAGTCGAAGTTGGGTAAGTATCTTTAGAGACAGACTAGCTGCTAAATACCTTTAAGGACCCGAGTCCTAGTTTTCTGGGAGTTCAGGAGTGCTGCTGTTTGACACTACCAGAGGATCTGTCTTCCCTTGGAGCTGATAGAGATCACTGGATTTCAGCAGTGTTGTCATGTTACATTATGTACTGCTCCAAAATGCCTTGGGATGAGATTTATACAGAAAGCTGCAGAGGAGAACAGAGTCTGGGTGAATTATGTCTGCAGTTAGTTCCTTCCAGCTGAGACAAGCTCAGGAGCAGAATCTCACACTTCCCATCCAGCTGGCGGCCAAATGCAAGAACAGATCCTCCCCACCTCTTCTCCCAGCATTGGCTGGGCTTCATGGCTCATGTGCGCATTGCAGAGACCCTCATGGTCCTTTAGGCAGTAACTCTACTAGGTGAGGCAAAAATGAAGCCTCCACCCCGTTGGCCGAGCTGTGCTGAACTTGTCTCAGCTGGAAGTCACTGTTTGCATATTTTACCATAGCTACTGAAATACGATTGATTCCAGTCTGAGGCGTGACATGCAGGTTCCTAGCTCATATAAGCAAATTTTCCTAGTGAATTTGGATTGCCTCCCAGTTGCTGAATTATCCAAGATATATATATACTTTTTTTTTCTTCATCTTTGTGATGTTGTATTCCAGGATCTGGGATACACCAGGAACCAAGATCTCAGACAGCCAACTTTTGGGTCTGAAGTAGTCCTTTTGCTCAGTATTGGCCTATCAATCCAATCAAACTGACCTAATGACTCCTTTCACAGCCCGAGGTAGAGATTGTGTTAGGCACATGGCAGGAATTCTGCCATGCAACAGCATTCCCCAGATTCCTGGGTCATTAAACAACTCTGAGAAGCTCCAAGGTTATTATCAATTATGCTAGGATCTAGATTAGTCCCTGCTCTGTCACCTTATCAGCAACAGAGTCATAAAGTTGGCCTTTGTGATTCTTATCTCTTCACTTTGATCAAATCCCCGAATCTTGATTGTGCGCTAAGTTGTCTGCACTGTATGGGTACCCAAGAGCAGTTACCTGGCAGAGGCTATGCATGGGACTCAGGGTGTAAAAAGATGACAAAGATCTGGCTTTATTTTATCCAAAGCCCTAGTAAAGCTCTGAAGCCAACTCTTGCCAGGCAATACTGCTGTCACTCAAACCAGGTTGAAGTGATGGGCATACAATGAAGGAAACATGCAAAAGGGTTCCACTTACCATTCTTCAGGAGCTGACCTCCTGGGTCAGGTGAGGACAGTCTTTTCTGGTCCTGTTTCTCCTGGTACAGTGTATGTGAGAGTTGTGGCCATCTGAATCCAGGCTTTTTTCCAAGGGACAGCTTGACCACATGATTCCTTACCCGCCTCTAAAAAAAAAGCAGAAAAAAAAAGCCTGAAGACTGACATTTTAAAAATTAGAGTGCTTGACTTCACTGCCCCAATGCTTTGCTTTCATGTAACCTTTAAAATAAATAGAAATGGAAGCTCCCAACTGTTTTTGAAGGGGAGCTGATACAAGAAGACAGTACAAGTGTGCAAGCCACATGCAATAGTGATTGAGCAGACTTAGAGTGAATATGAGAGCTCAGGATTCTTGTCTGTGCTGTACTTGTGCAACTGTCTTTAAGGTCAGTGTCTGGTGAGGACTTTTGCCTTCAGCTCTAGAAGTACCAGATCTCAAACAACCGTGGGCTGCTTCTTCTCAGCGTTCATCTGAGCTTCCTATCTACTTGTGCTTTTCAAGCTGAATTTGGCCTGTTGGGCATCATTCAAGGAGATGCTGTAATCAAAAGAATAGTTGAAAACACATCAGTTAAAATATCCATTGTGCAAAGACACAAACATTCTACCTTGGTATTCTCATTTTCTAACTCAGGCTGTTGTAATGTCGGACTCGATCCCAAGGGTCTTTTCCAACCTGAATGATTCTATGATTCTAATATGTTTCTACTTGGACCTTAAGCCCTTTAAGCCAGCTTCTGCCAGCTGCAAAGACAGAGGTTTCCTAGAGGTCTTTTCGTTAGAGATCTCTGCTCAGCAGTAGCCTTTGGACTACATGGTTCAGGCTATAGATCAAGCCTTCCATCTAAAGTAAGTGCATGATGTGCCCACTTTTGTCTATGACTTTTAAAACATTCCCATAGATCTTTGCTGATTTAGTAACTGATATGAAGAAATAGTACCCTCGGTAAACAAATTTTGAGTTAAATCCCTAAATGGATTATTATCCAAACCTGCCTGGACGCGATCCTGTGCAACCTGCTCTAGGTGAACCTGCTGTAGCAGAGAGGTTGGGCTAGATGATCTTTAGAGGTCCCTTCCAACCCCTGCCATTCTGTGATTCCATGATTACGGTTGGTACAGTAGAGGTGAATGCAGATTTATTGGAAGTTTTACCTGATAGGGGGGTTTGTGGTTTGTTTGGTTTGGTTTGGTGGTTGGGTTTCTTCTAACGTTTGAAGATTTTAATGCTTTGAAATTCTGAAAGTCTTTATATAAAACATAACAGCAATTTCTTCAGGGTAGGGTTCAATGTTACGGCACCTGAAAGAGGAAAACCTGGGTCATGTGTGGGATTACTCACCATTAATGTATTAAATCTAATCCTTATGAAAACTTTGGTTCAGCCAAACACTTAACCACATGTTTAAGCAGCTGGGACATCCTGTCCTTACATACCTGCTTATATGTATTGATCCATAGCTCTGTTGAGACATTAGGAGCAAATGTAATTGACCTAGGAATGAGAGAAGCAAATTTCCAGCTTCCCATCCTCTCCCTATCTGGTTAAGTGAAAGGCTGAAAACAAAAATCCACCAGTGTTCCAACTAGGCTTTCCTGGAACTGCAGAAAACAACTGCATTTGGTATTGCTCCAAAGACTGCAAGGAGACAACTTTATAGATCAGGAGGGGGGATTCCAACATAGAAATAAATCCCCCTCCCCCAAAAAAAAGTGTTGATAGGAAGTGCTACAGTGACTGGGAAGTCAGGTCTGCGTACTCTGTCATACTTCTGTTAAACAGCTGGTTGTAGGCAGAGACATGATGTTCATCTTTGCAGCCCTTTTAGAAGAAAATACTTTCAGTGACCCATCAGCTTCTGTTTCTATGGTTGGCACAAGACACAGTTTACCACTGCCATATGGCTCATTTATTAATAATCTATCATCTAAGTATTACTGTCCTTTGCCTTTAATTCCTTAAATACATGGCTATGTTCCTGAACCTGTGCAGTAATACTATTCCCACTTCATGGGTGGGAAATTGAGGCAAACCAAAATGCCTGATTGGCCTCAAGTCCAAAGAGGAACTTTTGTGCACTGAGGTTTTGAACCCACAGTCCTCTACCCGTGCCTGAATAACTACGCCATCTTCTCTTCTAATTAAAGTTAGTCACTGATATAATTGATCCATGTGCACGCTGGAAGGATTATTATCTCTAATCTAATGTCAGCCCCATTAAGGACAGGTTCATAAATCACCCAATCTTTTGTTGTTGAAGGGTCCCCATCTCAAACGAGAGGACTGTGAGCTTTTGTTAGTCAGTACTTGTGAAGTTCCTATCGGTGCTCAACCCAGAGTCGTGAGTCTGAAATTATCATTCTTAAGGTAAAGCAAAAACCAAACAAACAAACAAAAAAAAAGCAAACTGGGAAAAATCTGCTGCAGTTCTGATTGGCAGTGTTTGATGATTAAAAACGTGATTCATCCAAAAACAACCCACGCCTTTCAGTCTGTTCCCAGAGCTCTGGCGCCAACCAAATTCTGGGTACCGAAGAGACATTTCTGTCCTGTCACAGCAAGCAGCATAGGAATTGCAGCAAGGCAATCCCTTTTCTTCTGCTAGCACAGGGTGTCTTTTACAATGACAACCCAAAATGAGTAGAGTATCACTTAAAAGGGAGAGTCCGGGGTGAAAAAGCCTTTCTTGAGCAGGATGTTGCGGGACAATGGAATGAAAGGGCCACAAGTGAGATGTTTCCAAACAGCGTTTTTAGTTTAGGACCTTTGCTGATAAGTGATTAGATGCTCTAAACAAAAAGGTGGTGCTAAAAGGATCAAGAAGGAAAGTCAGTGCTGAGTGACAGCAATTTGCTGGTGAGAATCAACATCCTTATTCCTGTAAGGCTGAAGAAGGCTGTTAATTTCAAGGCATAAATCCCTTTGAGGCTTGCCACATCCTGGTTTCAGCTAACGCTGGGATGGGTTAAAAGCAGGAGGGGCAGCATTGTAAAGCCATGATCTTATCCAACTCTCATCCAACTAGCTATTTATATGGTTGTAGATATATTACGCCCCATTGTATAAGGCAGATCTTGCTACTCAGCCCTTTGAGGCCTTGTGGTGAATGCTCCTCTGATCAGAGAACTTTATAGCACTTGGTGATAGGGAACTTTATGGCCTGAAGCCATGGACCATCTTGGGCCTGATCGTGTCAGATTCCTTACCTAAAACAATAAGGTTGAGTCATTCCTTGGGTGGGAAGCCTTCAAGGAAATCTGAGTATAATTCTGTTTCTTCAGGACCATTATGACCATGAGGTCTGTGAACTACACCTGATCACTCCTCTGTCAGGTCTAATAACTTGTGTTTGAGGTCAAGCATTTATAAAGCCATTCAAGGTGGTATGTCCTAAAATTCATGTAGTTTTCATTCAGACCACTCTTCTTAGACATTAGAGAAATTTATTGGTGGCATTAAAGATCAAGAAAGCAATGAATAACTCGGGTCAAAACTCTAGCTCTCTCTGAGTCACCAGAAAGAAGCTTTGGTAATATTCAAAGCATCTCCTGCATGTGACTGGCTTCAATCCTGTGTCCACTTTCCTGTTGTGTGTAAAGGGAGGAATGATGTAGTGGCTATGGACTGCAGGTGGTATGAATCTGTCATTCCTCTCACATTTAGATGTCTTACTCCTTCTCTGGGCCTTCTCCAGCTTTTCAATCCATCTGGACATGGTATTTTGGTAGTGTCCTCACCAGTGCTGTGTGCAGAGGTTATACTCTCCTCCTCTGCCTTTGGTCTCCTAGCCAGTCCTGTTGCCCTCAGCAGTCACACCACGGGGGTCAGTCCCCAAATTCCTGTGTCATCTTGGAGCTTCCACATAGCTTATGGCACTCCTGCAAACCTGACTTGGCATCTGGGGCTTGAAGGTGGCTTTAGGTGACCCTGATCCCTCACTTTGTGCTGCTGCCCTGTCCATATCCTTCATTCTTACACCCTCGGTGCTTCAGTATCCTGCAGACTTTTTCAATAATGATGTGATAGAGGATATTTTTGGACTGTTGGTAAGAAAGTTAAGTAGCACTGAGATGATCTCAGAGAGTTTCAGTTAGAAATAGCCCCATCTGATGATGATTGCCAAGCAGGATGACAGTGGAGAGATGTCAGCTGTGCATCTATTTATTGTATACTATATTAATCCCATATATTACCACTTTGAATTCTTTATTCACTTTTTTTTTCATTATATTCTGACAAGAATGCTGTATCAACAGAACTACTTTTATCACCTATGTTTAACAATCTAATTTAAAAATTGCATGAAATTAATTTTCCCTATAACTGTGGTTACTATCACTACTAATTATATTACAGCTCTTTCATTCTCTATGGGTTCAGTCTTGTATCATCCATTTCCCTTTTGGGCCAGATAACAGATTTACAGTTATCCATTTGTTCTTTAACAGCACAGTAGATTCCTAACCTATTTGGCATTCTCTTGTTTTCCGTCATCACTTGGAGATTTATTACAAATGTTAACAGCGGTTATCCAGAAATGTCCTAGATTCCCTCCATTCTTTATCTCCTTGTTTATCTACCTATGGTTAATACATCATTAGGGACTATAAACATATGTGTGTGTATGAGTCTGTGTGAATGTATATTCTCCAACAATATGTTAAACAAATTATTCATTGGTCATTCTCCTGTTCTTAGCACTACTAGTCATGGATTATTCACTGATGGCTTGAGCTCCCTTATCACTTATCTGCCTGGCTTAGTCCTAATTCATATTCACTATGTTCACAATTTCCCACTCATCTCACATTGTTCTTGAGTGAGTCTGAGATTCCTGGGCCGATGGATGACTTTTAAACTGTCCCATGGGAAATCCCACAGGATTTCACCTACATTGACATTTTTTGCTAAAAGCAAAGGTGTTGATTTAGGGAATGATCAGCCAGTTTGCCTAAATTTCTCATGCCACTCCACCTGGATAGACTTTTCTTTTACTCTCCTTGATCTAGACTGTAGTTCACTATTCCTGTGTCACAGTCCAGGTAGAGGCATGAATTCCTTTTCCCTATATACAGACAGGAAATGTGTGCCATTTAGCATTTACCAAAAAAAAAATCAAAAAATAAAAAGAGAAAGCTTTCAAAAAGTTATAGACCCCTGCCAGGTCCTCTCAGGCACTCTGTTGTCATTTCACACCTCACCTTTCAAGATCCTTCCAGTTATTTATTAATTGCAATACATTAGCTGTTGCCAGTTCCAAGGAAGTCGAAAGGCTCCTTGTCCTGAGCACCATATGCGCATACAGCGAGAGACAGTCCCTGCCCTGAAGCGTTTCAAATCTAATCTAAAGAGACAGGAAAAAAGGTGGGTGAAATGAAGAATTATTAGTATGGCACGATGTTAGCAACTCCTTACCCCAGATCCCTGGCAGCTCTCCAGCCCTCAAAAGGGACATGAGTGCAGATATCTGTTCTCAAGGTAAGAGTAAAGAAGGGGTTTGGGTTTTTTTTTGTGGTGGAAAGCCCTCCACCCTGATTTTACCACAAAGGAAGGCTTTTTCCTGGGCATTTGAGATACTTGGAGCAGAGCTCTATCAGTGGAGAGGCAATGGCAGCAATCAGACCTGTGGGGTGCTACTAAAGGCTCTCCCACTGCTGTGTCAAAAAATAAAAAAAAAATCTACTTTCTGCAGCTGGGAAATACAAGGGAGCATTGCCTTTCTCCCTGCCGAGATTTGACATGTGTGGACACAGACAAGGAGCAGGGTTTGCTTAGGCAAGGCACCAACCAGTGCTGACTCCTGCTATTCTGCTAACTGCTCTTCATTTTCTACTTGCTGCTGCCTCTCATCCTACCTCATTCCTGGCCCCTTTTCTCAGTTTCATTCACCCCTTCATGTCCTGCCTGAATGCAGACAATGAGCTTTCCACAACAGGAATCAGCTCCTTGACGTTTCTCCATCAAGCTCTTAACACAATGGGAGCTCTAATCTTAGACGCAGGTTCAAGGCATAATAATAATAATTATTGTTATTATCATTATAATAACAATGATGGAAAGATTTAGAGAAAGCAGGGGGGAAAAAAATTATGTTGCTAACAGCAAGGGTAGATTATCCTGATCCTGGAAAGAGGTGTGTATCAGCAACTTTTATTCACCAAATAGTTGTGTTCTTCCAGCGTGGGATGATACTAGGGTCTGGGAGCTCCGGTCACATTCTGTGATGGAGCATATACCAGGAGCTTTATGAATGGGTGGGTGAAGATACAAAGAGGTGCAAAAAGCTGTTTTCCTAAATGCAGGTGCACAAAAAGATGGGGAACAGACTGCAGGCACCCGTCCAGGTTCATCAGCAGGGGGTGGCCCAGACCTTGTGCAGCCGAGAGGTCAATGCTTGGCCACTTCTGGGATATGTAGTACGGGGTTAACAGCCAACATGGGCATGTAGGGCTTTCTCCCTCTCTCTTATTTCTTCTGAGCACACCAGATAAATAGCTGGAGGTGAAGGCCTGCACATTCTTTATGAAGCAAAACGTGCTGTCGGTGTAAGGAGGCGAATCTGTGGCCTGGGGCACCATGTGCAATGTAATGTGTCTCGAGTCCCTTGCACGGGCTTGTTTGAAATATGTGTCAATAACACCAGCAGCAGCAGCTTGCTGCTCAGAAAGTAAAAGGAGGTTGCCGTGGTGGGGAGCTGAGGGGAAAACAGCATGGGGTGGAGGGGAGGTAGGTCCCCCGTCCTCCCCCACAAGCCTCCTTAAGCAGTGCAAGCCTTCCCCTCCTCCCCACCACCAACTCCCTCCTCAGTTGGTGAGATCACCCTCATTAAAGTGAATACCCAGCAGAAGTACTTTCAGGAGAGATCCAGCCTATTTACTTACAAACTCCTTTTTTAGCAGAAGGAATAAATGATCTCTTGTAGGGACGGGGTGAAGCCTCTAATTATTATTTTCAAGGAGGTAATCCAAAAACAGATTAAAAATTCTGAGGGACTGACTGTCCTCCCCTTCTTGCTTCCTGTTCTAGGCAGGATTCAGGTCTCACTGATTTCAGTGGAGTCAAAATTAGCACCTGCAAGGCCCACAGCTGGAAAGCCATATTCCTTTTGTACAAGAGTCTGTGCTGTGATCTATGACTGCCACCACTGCCACAAGCAATTGGCTTCAGCAGCACTATCAGCTCTTACCCATGAAGGTAATTAGCAATCAAAGCAAGATTTCCCATCTCTGGATATCTTTGGATCCAGACTGGGTACCTTTCTGATGGAGGTGATTCAGGTAAACAAAAGCTGCTGTGTTTGCTCTGGGTGAATCGAGTGCCTGAAATGCAATGGCCGGTGGTCTAGGGAAGAAAAGCTATGTATACATCGATGAATCAATAAGATTACAGTGCTGTTGGAGAGAAAGTCATATGAAGGAAGCTAATTTTCTTGAAGAATGTAAGCAGAATTCCTAGACTTCTGGGATTGTCTCTTACCAATTCCCCTGTCCCAGCTGCAGAAACCTATCTCACAAGATGGCAAACGAAGAGAAAGTTCCTAAATCTTTGGCTCAGAATTTCTTGTCTCAGTGAGAGTCTCCTGTTCTGGTTTAGGCTGCTTTGGGAACTACTGGGTTTGGGTCTCTCTTCCTGTATTTGTTACACTTCCCATGGAGGGAGTTCCTACCCCACTGCAACCACCCTGCTCCTCTCAACAAGTCTCTCTGGAGGTCCTCCAGACACAGGTCTTTGTTTGGCCGATAGAGGTGAATGCAAACCTTCTGTTTATCATCTGACTCTGTGATCCTGAGTTCCAGGTGGGATTCATCTCACTAAACACCTGCAGTGTCAGTAATTCCCACCTGAGGTATAACTCTTTTATAACCAATGAAGTCCAACGCATGACTTCGCCTTGAAACAGATATCTAAACTAGGCCAAGCTACTTGTATCCTAATTTTGCCCTCTTCTTTCCATTGGACACATGAGAAATACAGGATGGTTAGCTCAGTTCTGTGCTGTAGCCTTCTATAGGGTATTGAGCTGAATCCCACCCAGCTGAGTGAGCTATATCAAGACACCTGGTTCTGCTGTATGTTACTGGTGGTACCTGAGACACTCAAGTGGGGCTACCACATAGGTCCTACCGAAAAAGAGCCCTTTTGGAGTGGCAACTGGGAGCCAAGTAGGATCCCCAAGGGTAGCTGGAAGGGTGTGAGATGCCCATGTGCAGTCAACCAAACTGTCTCTCCCATGTCTTGAAATACCTCCCCAGGTTTTGAAAATTTGACCCACCTGGTTCTAAGCTTCTTATTTCCAAATAGTATTAAGCAGTATTAGCAGGAAAGAAAGATGTAAGAAAGAGTTCCTTGAGGGCATTCGGTGTTTCTGGTCAATGCTTGGGTGCACTAGCGCAGAGAAATTGTAAATCGTGCCTCCACAGACAAAGATGTGTCAATAGGTGTGTCTCTGCGTGGGTAGGAAGGGAAGGGAACAGAAGGCAGAAAACATCTGATGGTGGCATCAAGGATAAACATGTTCTTGTGTTCATCTTTTTGCTTCCATGCCATTTTCAGTCTTGCAGTTAAGGAATAGACTCGTCCTTCAAAAGAAAGTTTCCTCTTTGCCCTCCTAGTTGGTTATAAATGGGCTAATGTCCTATAGATGAAGTATTTAGAGTCTTTTAAAACCCTGGCATCTTCGTGCTGTCGAATCTCCAGGTGTTTCTGCTTTGTATAAAATAGCTGATCCCTTCTTCTTCCTGCTAATCTCTGTACCTCAACGAAAATTTCATAGAATCACAGAATGTTTTGAGTTGGAAGGGACCTTTAAAAGACATCTAGTCCAAACCCCTGCTGTGAGCTGGGACATCTTCAACTACACCAGGTTGCTCAGAGCCCCATCCAGCCTGACTTTGAATATTTCTAGGGATGGGTCAAAAAATGTGAAATTTGTGAAACGGAGTTAGTTCCAATAATGAATTAGTTGAGCATTGTAGAAAAACCTAGAGTTGTGCAGAACCTTCTAAGACAGCATTTGTAACATCTGAATACCACTTAATATGTTGTTCTGGTAAAAATCCTTGAAAACTGAACTTTCTCTTATCCAGACAATACGGACAGTAAGAAGTTTATTTATTTATTAATCAAAGTTGCTTAAATTCTGAGTGATTGGTTCAGTTAAATATTTCTGGTCAGTCAATATATTTCCTTTAGTTTTCTACTTCTCGGTGTTCTGAAGAATGCGGGACTATAGTAAAAAATTGCAATGCTAAAAGTTGTTTCAATATGGAAAATGGACTACTCGTATGGCAACAAAACATTTCTGTTTTTTAAAATAAAAAATAAAACCAGAGCAGGTTAAACCCAATGGTGGCACAGGTTTAGTGTTCTGTGTACTCCCTGTGCATCACGGAAGAAAATTGTGAAAACACACAAAAAGTCTTGGGGGGCTTAGGACTTTGAGGATTTATGCACAGTCACAGCCAGGGCTTAAGGTTCTGATTCAGTACTAAAGGTAAGGGAATACTCCTGGAGACTTTCTGTCTCTTTCCCTCCTACAATATACACCACTAGGTATTTAGGATCTACGAGCACAGGAAAGGCAAAAACTGGAGAATGAACAGTTGATTGCTCCTGCAGCTATTTGGAGAGAGAGAGAGCTGCTTCTCTTATAAAATGAGAGCAGCTTTCCGGCAAGCAGTGAGCTCCTGCTGCAGAGGACTACATGGTCCCTGTGGCTACTCAGGCTCCTTAGACCCAAGTAAAGTCCACATGAGATCTATGGGTCGATTTGATTTTCTCTGGTGGGACTTACTTCCCACAGCCTCCCATTGTCACTGATCAGATCGCTTGTGAAACCTAATTATGAACATTGCATAATCCCCCCAGATACATTGGTGCATTGGTTCTGCAGGTAAACGAGGAGAAATCCAAGCTGGAAGGAATCTGAATGACCCTGCAGCTTTATTATTATTATTATGATGAGGAGGGCTCGCCTCTGGTTTCTAAAGTAAACACAGGAGGTATCTTGGCAGAGGAACGTGCAGCAGAACGCTGGGATTGCTTTCCCAAATTCTTGGCCGCTTCCCTCGCTGCATGTCAAAGCTGGTATCTTTGCCTAATAGTGATCACCCCTCCACGAGCTGATCACTATCTGGCAGCCTGTCTGCATTTCCCCAGCCACTCTCAAAAAGAAATCATTAAGGCTCCGATGCTGCGCAGAGAGGTCTGCAGGTGCGGCTCCCGGCTGCTGCCACCCTCTGAGAGTCCTCTTGCAGGAGTCTCCTTGCCCCAAGGGTCATTTACCCTCACCAGCCAGGGAAAAAGAGCCCACTGGCTCTTCACCCAACACCGTATTTCATCTTCTAAGTCAGACATTTGGGTTAGTTTTTCCTCTTCAAGGAAAACTCCCTACCCACTTTCTTTCCTCCAAGTCCTACCCCCCTCCTACATGCTTCCTCTCTCTCACACAAGTTTCTTCTCCGTTCACCACCCTGACCACCACCAGCCTTTTTCCAGCCAGGTACTGAGTCACCAATCACACTGAGAAGTTACTAGGCTGGAGAACAGTTATGTTTTTCTGAAGAACATCAAGGTACCGCATCTGCTGAGTCACGTGGAGAAGAAGCGCTTCAACCCACGGCTCCTGGTGTGTAAATAACAAACTCCAGCAAGTGTAGGGAAAGAAGCCTGGAGAAGAAAGCTTGGTCCTTCTCTATGAGGTCTGGTGATGCACACATGGTGCCGTAATTCTCTAGCCATGTTGTAAGAAACCAGACAGGGTCCATTACTTGGTTACTCAAAACACAGGAAGAGCTTTCCCCCCAGATCCCCTTTTTCTGACCAGGAGATCAGGACACCCTTGGAATGGGTGACCTGTTGCTTAAGATTTCACAGAAGATGGCCAAGAAAAGCAAACTGTTTGTGAATAGTTTCACAGTATATATATATGTGGCTTCCCACCTCAAAAGCAGATTATAAAAGATTAACTTAATGTTAGGTAATTGCCATAGATGTAAGAAATTGAAAGGTTTTCCTTAGCAATCCAAGAAAATTAAGCTGTCTTATGGCTGAAACATCCCTACCGGTTCCACTCACACCAGAATAAATTTGGGGCGGAAGGAGACCCAATACAACCATTTCAGTAGCTAGGAGGTATCTGCAAACAATGGTAATAGTCAGTGCTGTAAAGTAAATTAAATCTTTATCTTCTTTCTCTGCATCAGGTTTTATTGCTCTTGTTAATTCTTTCTGTTGTGAGGGATGATCTTTGAGAAAGAATTTTTCACTCTCTCAAAGTATATATAAATGCCAGGACATACACTGGCATTTTTCCTGTACCTTTGAGCGACTCATCAGTCTGTGCCTCCTTAATTTTACTGAGATCTAGCTGAAACATGTCAAGGAGCCATGAGGACTTTTTCCCATGCAAAGTAGTTTCTTT
>VXBJ01001372.1:20881-161649 GCA_013400055.1 Nycticryphes semicollaris | reverse complement strand
AAATCCAGTTGTTCTGTTGCAGCAGAAATTGCCGTTTCATTTTAAAAAATAGTTTTATAAGAAGCAAAAAAAAATAAAAGTCTGAGCTTTTGTCTCATGGCAGCCCTGCAAGAATTGAGCTCTAAGGAGGTGTTGACTTTCCTTTGGGTTGGGTCGTGGCCTTCCTCCATGTGGATTCTCTGTTGTCTCACAACATGTCACCTTTTCCTGCAGTCCTTCCAAAACAGAGGGAAAGAGAAATTAAGGAGGTCTCTGCCCTCTGCTCCTTTCTGTTTTCTGAAAAGAAAAATAGAAACCTGAAAATCTTCAATGCATTTTGTGAGGAAAGTTTCTCTTCCCTGACCGACTTTTATGTCTCTTTCCCATACATGTTTGGACTGAGATCCAGAGAAATATTCTCCTTAATCCTAAAGCCGCCCTGTGTACAGAAATGGTCCTCAAAGAGGGTGTAAAATGGACTCATGCCTATGTACAACTTTGGAACAGTTGATTCAGTATCGATCGGTCCTTGAACCTTTCAGAGGGATTGAATGAGATGAGTCTTGCGACATTTCAGACCGAAGGAGGAGCAGATTCTGTGAGGAATGGATGATATGAAAGGAAACACAACCATAATTTATTGCAAACTAATTAAATGGGATTATGATGGATAGTGCAACTAGATGAAAAGCTCAGGTTTAGGGGTTTTTTGAGGGTTGTTTTCTTTTCAGTTCAGTAGTTCAAAATGGAAGCATCTTTTTCATGGCTGAAAAATCAAGCGTTTGATCAGAAATTCTTTTTCCACAGAAACCAAAATGTTTCACTACAGTTTTTGAGGTTCTGAGTATTTTAAGAGAAATGTAAAAGAAATTTTACACAAAGTAATACTGTATGCAAAACAACCCTCCATAAAAATGTATTTTTACAATCATCAGAAAAATCACATTTATTCTGACTGCTTGGCAAATGTAGCAAACTACATGGCTATGTAACAAATACTCAGAAGATTTCAGCTGCAGGGATATATATATATATGTATTTTTATAGGAAATATATATTAAAAAAACAATAATGTGCCCTGTCCTAACAGCCAATTTCAGTAGAGTAGATAAATTAGTGTAGGAGTTTGCTCACCCTCAGATGGACGCAGTGGCAATAAGAAATGGCAAAATTCATAGAATCATAGAATCATTCAGGTTGGAAAAGCCCCTTGGGATCATCGAGTCCAACCATCAGCCCTACTAATTCCTGATGCAACTGGAGCTGTGCTCTGGGTCTAAAGAGGATACAGTCCCTGGGATTACTCAATCATATCCTCTAATTTGGTATTGATAATTTAGAAAAAAACCAACCAAACAAAAAAAAACACCCCCAAAAACTGCAACTGTAACAGAAATTTCCTTACTGACTGTCTCGGTGCAATAAAAGTCCTTAAACATATGCTTAGTTGTAAATATGTGCTAAGTCCCATTGATTACAGTGCTAACTTCAAGCACAGACTGAAGTGCTTTTCTAAATCAAGGCTTCCTGCATTTTCCTTA
Organism: Nycticryphes semicollaris; assembly: GCA_013400055.1. Lineage (NCBI taxonomy): Eukaryota > Metazoa > Chordata > Aves > Charadriiformes > Rostratulidae > Nycticryphes > Nycticryphes semicollaris. Next base: position 160,129 of record VXBJ01001372.1, on the reverse strand, counting down.
ACAGTATTTTATGACCAAAACGAAAAGTAGCTGTAGGATTCATTAGAGGGAGAAAGGAAAAGAAAACAAACCAAAAAACAAGAAGAGAGAGAGAGTGAGTGCAAAAGGAAGGAAAAACAAAGAGAAGGAAACTTTATGGCTCCGTAAACAGCTGTAAGCAATGTCTCTGGTCGGGTCAGACCGGTCTGAGTTGACAAGGCAGTGTCTCCAATTATATAGCATGCTGTAGCCTGTAAAAATGAAATCAATTTGTTATTTTTCTGGGAGAACATTATAGCGTGAGTTCACACATTTGGTGAGCCTGATGACTCAGTGAAAGCCGGAGAAGGAACTCGCAGACATGTGTGTGTGTGTGTGTGCCCTCTCAAGTGAGTGAGGGTATGTGTGTGTGCATGCATTTAGCGTGACCAAATATATATATTTAAAATGCATTCTTGGAGGAAAGGGGGAGAAATGTAAGTAACTTGACGCATTAGAGCAGCGGACAGTGAAAATCGTGTCGTTCTTACTGGGTTACCTGGCCACCACAGTGACAGAGCTTTCAATCCATGGCTCTCCTTTCCAAATTGGCTTCATCACTAAGGAGTTTCAGGATAAAATTCCCCCAAGCACTTAAGCACTTAAGCAATTTAGAAGTCCAAATCCAATCTTTGCGAGGATCTGAGGTCTTTGAGCCCAGTCCTCCAAGGTATTTAGCACTGACATAGCCCAGAACAGACCTCAATTCAGGGGGATGAGCGTTAATGAGAGGTTTGAAACCACAATATGTAATTTATATTGCTGATCGTTTAAAAAAAGGTTCAAGTTGGGATGCTTTGGGGGTGGAGGGGGGAAACTAGGAGGGTTAAGACAAGCCACACTTCTAATTATTATTGAAATTCATAGTAGGAGTCTAAATATCTTTAAATACTGTAGGCATTTTTCATTGCTTAATACTTTGCCTTCTCTCTTCGCCCCATTCCCCTAATTCAGCACACCTGACCCAGAAAATTTGATCTATTTTTCATCTAGAACTTGATTCCAATGCCCAAGGTATCTAAGCATTTTACTGGGTAGGAAGAGGCAGGTTCTCGCTCAGGCCAGCCAGTCGTTGCGTGGCAAACACACACGTATGTGCATACTTTCCATTTGTCATGAAACCCCGATAGGGGTTAGGCTGGGAGAAGTCAGAAGTAAGGCAGCAAAGGTGTTTACATGAAACTTTAAATTACTCTTCTTTCATTTGCAAGTAACTGTTGTTCCTCGTCCCAGGTAAATTTATCCATCAGCAATATCATTAGATGAGTTCATTATAACCACGAGATTTACAGCGCTCATAAACTGCCGTGTAGGTGGCAGATTAAAATGTTAAGGCTTATACATCTCTAATACCCTGTACCGCGATCCTGGCAAATCTCGAAAGATAAATGGAGCTGGATGGAGGCAGATCTCAGCAGGGAGACCTCCAGGGAGAAGCCCCAGATGTAGGATGTGGTATGGAAACAATATCAGGGTCACCACATCCCGGAGCTGGGCTTGAAAACATGGTTTGAGGGGCCATTATTCTGCTGGATGGGTTGTTTTTCAGATGACACGTATAACAAAGGTGTTGATTGCCTGGGGTAATTAAAGAGTTCCTGAGACTTTTTGCAAGGAACCAGATTGTTAATACTCATATTCTCTCCTCTTCTGTTCTGTTCTGTAGATCCTAAGGGAAGACAAACTCAAAGAAACATCTCTTGCACTTGGAATGGAAGGTGCTGAGTGTTGTGGTGTGCCTTAGTTCCTGTGGGAATTCACTGTCCTGGCCAAACCTCAATGCAGATAATTGCACTCTACTTTCTTAGCATCCACTCACAGTTGTCATTGAGTATGTTATTTTCCAAATCCAGACCCAAACTACTATTGGGTGTTATAAACAAGCTGCCCTGGCTCACATTAGAGACAACTGCTGTCAGTCTCTCAGCAAAGACCTTTCTTGGTGTCCTCTTGCCAACCCTCTGAGATTCAGCTAAAGAGGCTGAGATTCCTGGTCCCTACCTTTAGCTCACAAAAAACAAGGTGTCTAGTTTATGCTCATCACTTTTCCACAGCCAGTGCCGCCTCCTAAGCATCTCCAGTGTGATTCAGCCCACCTATCTGAGGCACCTATCTTAGGATGGGCTGAATTGCCCTCTGGAGATGCTGATCTTGCTCCATGGACTCTGGTAGACAGCTAACTTGGCCGAGATGCCTAACTTTTAAATGGTCAAAGTCGGGTGAGATGAATCCCACGCTTAGAGATCCTCTGATGAAAGGTGCTAGAGAAATACAATGGTGCATCATCATCACCACCATTATTATTAATGCAGGGCAAGGGTAAGGGAATTATTCATGGCAGAAAAGTTACCTCCATGCCTGTATGTTTGCAGGATCGGACCCAGCCACAAAATTATGTGCATACTTTACGGGTTGGAAGAGAGAAATAATTTAAATATAGCTCTCCACTTTAGGATGAAAGAAGAGATATCTAACAGGAGGAGTGGAAAGAACAGTTAATTCAGTAGGTTTCAGTCTTTTTTTTTTTTTTTTTCTAGACGGCAAGAAAAAAATTCTGGAAGGACAGTGAATTCGATCTGTCAAACAACAGGTTTAGAACTCTCAGTTCTCTTTATGAACCTCTTAGGAGGTGCTATTGATAGCCAGATGCTCAGAGACCAAAAGCTGAAGACTCCGCTGCAATCAGTGTTAAGAAAACTCATTGTTTCTGAATTATTATTATTAAAATATATCACTTCTCTAATTAGACTGCTTAGGCTGAGACTTGATTATTTTGGGCAATACACAACCGAAAAAAAAGACCCCTCAAATTGAAAAATCATTTTTCATAATAATCAGTTACTTTATTCATGTCTTGTAGAGATAAACCTACTGCTTTGCTGATCTCTGGTAAGATGGCTTCAAATTTTCAACTAAACTTTAATTAAAAGTTACATGATTGTCCATAGCTTGTAATTGCTTGGGTTTGGGAAAATTTTATGTCATAGAAGAAAAGCACTTCTATCCAGGAGGGACATTAGCAGGATGATTTCTTTTTCCATTTAAAATGATGGGGTTTGGCAAATTCCATTTCCTTTTCTTCCATTCTCAAATTTCTCCAGGTTTTATTTTCATTTTCTTAGGAAAACGAAAAAATATTCACAACATATGCTAGGATATCAGTGTTTTTCTGTGAAAAATAATGCCATTAGATTAATGTAGATCTATTAATTTTTTCTGCCTCTCTCTGTACGTGGCCTCTGGGCCGGTGGTTCAGCTCTACAGAAGACTTTCTCGTGGAGACTGGAAACTGAGGTATGCTATAGGAGTGTAACAGAAGACACAGTAGACGCAACTGTTGAGATATTCTGGAGTATCCTTCACACCTTCCAGTTGCCTGTGTTAGGTGGGCACCATAGCTCTCTTGCCAGCCTTGTGTGGTGAGGATTTGTGGGAAATGAATCAAGTTTGACTTACAGATCCTGTCCTGTAAGTCTCTTGGACTTTCAGCTGCCATTGGCCAGTCACAGCTGCCTCCATTTTATTTGAAACTTCACAGCTTCCTTGTAGCTCAGTTCTCCCCAAATGTGTCTTCAAGCATTTTCAGGTGCATGAAGTTCATGCTGTTCAACCTTAGCAGACCATGGACAATTATGGGGTGGGCACCAGAGAGGGCCTAATTCTGATGCTGTAGGATGGAGTAAGGACTGTCCACTCATCATTTGCAAGTGGCTTGCCTGTGAGCCCTTCTGGCCTAGTATGAGGAGATAGGAGACAACCCTTGCTGGGTTTTCCTTATAGCCTGACAGCGCCTATGAAGACTTCTCCAGCCACCTTCTTCATTTTCATATTTAGTGTCATAATACCAAGGCTATGTCTTCTGAGCAAGTATCTTTTTTAGATTGGAAGCTCTCCATGACTTTGTTCCCTTTTTCATAGTGTGGCTGAGATTCATCTTCAAAGAGTTAGATGTGACACCGTCAAGAGGCAGAGAAAACAAGTAAGAAAGAAAAAGGGAACAAGGTCAACCTCTGGAGATTTGAAGAGACTATGAGAAAGGATTTGAAAGAGGTGTGACATCCTCCTGTTAGGGGATCCCATGCAAAGAGAGCAGGGTGAAAAAAAGCCCTAGGACATGCGCAAGTGAACAGAAATCCCCTCTACTAGAAACAGATGGACTTCCTTTGACTTAACTTCTGCAGCAGGACTGGCTGCCACCTTGCCTCTGTGTAAGGCAAAGGGAGCCAAATCACTGCTGTTACTCAGTTCTCAATATTCAGTAGGGACTTAAGTACTCTCTGGGTCTTATCCTGGGTCAATAGACAACTTACAGTCTTGCTGTACAACATGAGCAAATGCAGTTAGTTTGCCTGTATCGGGGACCTCAGAAGGACACCCGCTGAGGAAGTTCTCAACCGCACTTGGAGCCAGCGAAAGGCCTCTCCTCTCCAAGGTGAATAGCAAAATAATGCTCCTACAGAGTTCAAGAGTAACAGAATTCAGGAAGAAGCAAGTAGATGTATGCACCTCTACATGCTGCTACTGATGTGTCAAGGACTTTTGACAGCCATACTGAGAAGGCAGGGGCCTTGAAAAGTCAGTAGAGTGGTGCTGTACAGCAAGGTCATCCAGAACTGAAGCCTTGCCATCTTTTTTTTTCCTGAGAAAGCTATGAACATATATTTCCTGCATATTTCTTCCTCATAAACTGGCTGGTGTGTCCATTCCAAGAGGGAGGGTACATGCAATTTATTAAGAAGGTGGCCCAGTACTTATTTACAATGGCTCTGCTGAAGGAGCAGAGAGACTGAGATAAGGGAAATTAAGAGCTCTCTAGGTGTGTTGGCAGAGAAAAATTCTCACTGAAGGTTGATTTAAACACTTCAGGGCATGCAAGGCTTAAAGATAAGCCAAGAACTTTGGCTATGGACATACAGAATAGTGTTTTCGTGCCTACTCCTGAGCTAATGGGAAGAAGAAGCTCATTGGCTTGTAAAGAACAGCTCTTTGACCCTTTGTCTTGGTGCAGACTTGAGCTGTACCTGTTCTGGGGATGAGTGTTTTTGTAAACCTGAGTGCTTCACAAATTCTTTAGTGAAAAGGGAGATGTCAGTGTCAATGCATCCAGGAAGTGTTGGTACTCAAGAAATTTGAAGATGGTGCCTAATTAGACCACAACAGATGACACTTGGCCCATTTCTCAGCACTGCACTTTCCAAATCACCCACATGCAGAAGGTAGTTTAGAAGCAGATTGCAGGACAGTGGAAAATGCAAAAGACAGGTTTAATCATTGGAAAAAGTGAGAAAAATGAATGATCGGAGCTATTAGAGGATTGAGTAACACTGAAATGAGATTCTGATCTTTATAGACTTTCTCAATGTTTTCTGAAGGCTTTGGTTGTTGGGTTGTTGTTGCTTTTTTAGGGGGAGGGGAAGGTAGGAAGGTTCATAAGGTTCATATCTCATGATCAAGAAAAATGACAGGAAGCTGAAAGAACTTGGTTCTCCTATAGATAAATTGACTTGAGAGAGAAAGTGTTTACACCTGGAAGCTGGAAGGAAAGTGGAGACCAAAAGAGGTCTGATAGGGGTTATCATGCTCCAGAGCCTGCAAGTGAGCTAGGAAGAGGACTCTGCTTAGCTGCGGAACAGCAGAGACACTGTTCATGAAGAGATGTTTTGAGATTCTACCCTGTACCTTCAACAGAAAGTCAAGTGACTACACACTCCTCCATGAAATGCCAAATTTGCATTACACTGTCTCAGTGCCTGATGACGCCTTGAGAACAAGACTCTTGCTGGAGATTGTCTTTTGCAGATTAAACTTTCCAGACTGTAACACAGATCAAAGCAAGGTGTGACTGTTTCCCTTCTGTATTGAGAAGGGAGCAGTGTGAAAAGCAATTAAAAGTATTTCTACATGTTTTTATTTTTTTCTTATCTCAGATGATCTTCCCAGCAACGGAAACGAATAGTTGAGGGCACCAACCTATAAACTCCTCTTCCTATGAATGATGTTTTCACTCTACCACTGCAGTAGCCACCAAACAACATAGAGACAGGCATGAGTTTGCCTCTTTGCATAAATTAAAGTTTGTGAGACTAGAATCCTAAAGCTTCATCCATGTCCAATTGAAACAGCTCAAGAAAGTCCTCATGGCTTCACAATGTCATGGATGGAGCCTACAGCAGGTTGTTTCTACCTCAGTGGATACTTCATTTTTGGTGAGAACTGGATAAGGCGCTCTTGAAAGCTTTGGGAAGGACAACGGTAACTCTGATTGCTGTGGGAACAAGCTCTACAGATGTTTCCACCAAAGTTAACTTTAAACTCTGGAAAGTGTCTACATCCTGGACTCCCTGTATAGTGCTCTTCCCTGGAGGCTTCCATGAAGGCATCTACCCCTCCCCATTGTTCACAGAAATAGGACCATATAGCTCCTGAACCTGCAGCTGGTATCTGTGAGTGCTTCCTAGCTCCCAGTCCTCAAGAGGCTGAATGGGTTGACATTTGGGAATGTGGTACCCTAAGACTCCACATTCACAACACCACAGAGGCATCACCCTCAAGTCATCTGAAGCCTGAGACACTGTTTTAGAAGGTGCCTTTAGTCCAGAAATTGTGATCCAGTGTTTTATAACTTAACAATGAAATAGACACGTACACAGTGCAGTCAAAGAACAGACACCTTCTGGCTTGACACGGGCTCCATTTCACAGGTACCTTTCTGCCACTTGTTGTTCCCTGAATTAATCTAAAGCTCAAGAAAACCCACCGAGTCATAGAATGGTTAGAGTTGGAAGGGACCTTAAAGATCATTAATTTCCAACCCCCCTGCCATGGGCAGGGACACCTCCCACTAGAGCAGGTTGCTCAAAGCCCCATCCATCAAGCCACTTAGATAGGGAAAACAAGTTAACCTGGTCTTTTACTTGGTTTTCTCCTATGGGTTCCTGCAGGCTCCTGCAGGAACTTGCCTCCTTCTTACATCTGAGCTCTTTCCATGGACTTAGACACAGCGCTCTGCTTTCCTGGGTGGGACTTTTTCAAGGTACTTAGCCATCCCAATTGGTAGTTATCATGGCATGATTCATCTGGAGAATTTTATGTGGCAGACATATCCCACTCAACCAGTCACCCAGGCTGTCTTGATAGTCTAGCCAATACAGTCAATGGAGGCAAGGCCATGATTCACCTCATCCCAAAGCAGACATCTCAAATGAGGCAGATGAATCGTGCCCTAGAAGTGCCTGTTTCTCTCCACTGATTACAAAAGCAGGCTGGGGTGAGTAGATCAGCTGGAGATGTCCATGTTGCACACATCAGAAGGTAGGTGAGATGAACTTGGTTCCTAGTTGATGTGAGCTGCCTGCTACCCTCTTTTAATGCAATGGATGGAGAGAGGAACTTCTGGAGGGCAGTTCATGCTACTTCTCCCATACTCCCTCCCCGGGGTAGGATGAATTTTCCTCTAATGTTAGCTGAGACCAATCTTCTCCTAACAGTGCAGATGACGTGGAAAGAGGGACTGAAGTTCAGGAAATCAGCTGAAACCTCTTTGCTTTACCAGGTACCTTCTACTTTGCCCATCTAAAGTTCATTTACTGGGCAATATCTTGGAGGGTACTGTCTTGGCTGAGGTGATTACCTAGAACCATTTGGGATCCAGAAATGGTTGTTCCTATGTCTCATCTACCTGGAAACGACTGATTTGGAAAGCCAAGTCTACACATGCTTAGCAAAGCCACTGAGTTCAGACTAAAATCCCCTGGCACCTGACCTCCTGAATGTCTCTTTCCTTTTTATTCCTGTCCAGTCTTGACCAGATACCCACCAGGGAGCAAACTGACTGCAAGTACCCTTCTCCCATAAAAAAGAGCAGACATTTTAAAATCTTTTTTTTATCTTAGCCCAGAAAAGTGCTAAAATCAGGCTAATTTTCTTGTGAACTCCGGTAATGATAGAATTATTGTACTTTTTTTTCTTTTGTCAGAGCAAAAGAGGATGAAGGCATATTCTCTGACTGCCCTGTTGATAATTCAGACACACCAGGCTGTTCCCAGATGAAAACCACATAGAAAAATGAATGTAAACAGAAATACACATCGCCCAGGCAGGTTTCTGTTTGTCATTAATTCTGAGAAGAAAAGCCAATCAAGAGATTTAATTAGAAGAAAAGGAAATTATACTCTAAAAATCCCTTCAGTTTTAGTAATCAAGGTTATTATTAGAAGAACCAGTAAAATCACTTTAAAAATCTATCTAATTAGCTACATATCTGCTGATCTTTCTGCATAACTTAACTTGTTTGTCTCTAAGGCTTCAACCAACCCAATGGTTCATGGACACTCCTTTCAACACACTTCCATTTGGCTGAACACAGGATTTATACTCAAGTTTTGTTGTTGTGGGTTCTCATTGGGTTTTTTTTCTTATTTACCTCTCCTCCCTTTAACCAAAGCAATTTACAGATCGATGGCCAAAGCAGGCTCTCCATGTCCTTATACATGTCCACAGCTCAGAAAACCTGGCCCTGTTTTGTTAAAATACAACCTTACTTCAAACCCTCAAACTGGTGTGAAAGTAAAGTGAAAATGTGCATCCCAAAAGGACGTTGGCAGACACTTCAATAACTCATTTTTAGAACATTTTATCCAGATTAGAAAGCCCCAGTATTACGCTTTGTGAAGCACACGCTTGGATTAAGCAGATGTGGAAATGCTTTGCCAAAGAGTAGCATATCTTTCCTAGATCGTACTTTCAAGGAGGTTACCAATGTGCCAGCCATGGCTCCAAACTCACATGCAACTACACATGAATGTTTCTGGGAACATGAGTAGCCTTGTTCACAGAGGGGAGGAGCATTGATGGTGTACCCATAGTAAGCCATAGGAAGGTTTTTTTCCCCCAGGTTCTTTCTAATCCTATAACTCCATCCCTTTTCCTCTACAGCACAGGAAATGTAACTGTTTATGAAAGCATCGTGGAGTACTGACTTTATGTAGTACTCCTGCAGTGTTTAGCTCAGACTTGGGTTTTTTAAGTTCTCAAGGTCCAAACTTCTTAAATCTTTAACGTCAGTTTCAGTGCACAGAAGTTACCTGGTAAGGTCCAAATATACGACACACTGCTGAATTTTGTGATGGCTGTTGGTCTGTGTTGATGGTGTTATTACTTTGTGTAGCTCTAAAGTGCTTGTGACTTTCTAATCCCTGTATTTCCTCAGCTGTTGAAATTTCCTATAAAACCTACCTGCTCTTGTACAGGTGTGCTTGGCTTTCAAATAAGGAAACATGGTTTTAACCCTCCGGTTGCAGAGCAAAGTAGTTGTATGAGCTAAGCATCTTTGGGAAGAAGCAGCATAATGACGGATTAAGGCTTTAAGAGGACAAAGAAAAGGGAAGGAAGATAATAAAGGCAAAGCTTCTGGCCTTGTTGGGTCTGTAGGGAACTTCAGGGGAGACATGAGATATTTTTCTGGGGGGACTACAGTGGAAAGAACATTTGCTGGAGAGGAGAATGAAGAGGAACTGAAGAGGTTGATTTTCCATCCCCATTCTTTTGAACCAAGTACAAGGATGAAAGCCAGCCTGACAGCATCTCTTTTTCCTTGTGTTTTTTTCCCAGGTCCTTGGCAATTGGTCACCAGTATTCCTCCCTGGGGACTCAGCCCATCCTCTGCGGGAGTATCCCAGGACTGGTACCCAAGCAGCTACGCTTCTGTCGGAACTATGTGGAGATCATGCCCAGCGTGGCAGAAGGGGTAAAGATTGGGATCCAGGAATGCCAACACCAGTTTCGAGGGAGAAGGTGGAACTGCACAACTGTCAATGACAGCTTAGCCATCTTTGGCCCCGTGCTAGATAAAGGTGAGTGCAACGCTACGGGTCTGGCAACAGCAACATCCATGGTGGAGCAGTGGTAGAGATCTTGAGAAACCTACTGTGAATTCATTTGCATGTGACAAAGCACCACGTAAAATGGGCTGCCAGAGACAGGACCGGAGCTTGATAAAGGAAATGTGACATAGGCAGGGAAAAATTTGTTGGCCCAGGACCCAGAAGGTCTTTTGTAGAGACAAGAAGATAGTTAAGCCTTGTCATAGGGATGGCAAGTAAATCTGTGCCTCCCCAAAGGAAAGAGGGTGATTACCCACCACCTCCATTTCACAGTCACTGTCCAGTCTCAGGTAACCACTATTTCTGCCTCAAACCTCTGCTGGGATTATATAGGTCCAGGGAACTGTGAAGTGTCCCATTTGGCAGTGTGCAGAGAATGGGGTCATCTCTGACCCTTCTTGGAGCAGGAGATTGTGCTAGAGACCTCCCAGGATCCCTTTCAACATGAATTATCCTATGATCCTACATCCCTTGGAAGGATCATTGTGTTTTCCGTGGTCAAGCTGGACATCTGGCTCCTATTCTGACCCCATGGCACTTCGTGCCGCACTTTCAGTTCTCTCAAAGATTGCAGAGAGGAAATGGGAGCTGTTGGGGGTGGTTCCTATATGAGATAACATCAATTTGGGTACCACAATGGGATACAATCAAGATCAAAGCCTGAAGAAATCACCATCAATTTACGGTTCTGCTTTCGTTGGTTATGAACTTGTCAAATTAAGACAGGGTGTTAATTCAGACAACTAATTCTGGCACAGTACCCATTGATATAAGTGGGAGATCTTAGAAATGTTTTTCCCTAAGTTGTTGAATGCAGTGGGATTTAAGCACTTGGCTAACTCTGAGGATCTGGTCTTTTTCCCTACAAGTTGGCAGGAGCCTATTTTAGTTTGTAAGAACTGTTTTACCCTTCTTTGCCCTCATAGCATGTCTTTTAAAGTCTAGCCTGCTCCTGCTGGTCTCAGCAAGTCTGGGTCAAACTCTGCCTTCCCCTTTAGCTCAAAGGACTTTGTCCAAGAGGCAGATTCATGTTGCATTTGATTCCTGCCCAGATGGCAGGTCCAGGTGCAGAGCTATGCAGGAATATAACTCCTTTCTCTGAGGACACCATGAACAGAAGAGGCTCCGAAATCCTCTCTTTCTCTTTCTTTGTTTCTTTCATTACTTTCTTCCCTTGCTTTCTTTCTCTCTTTCCTTCCTTCCTTCCTTTTTTTGATTTTGCAAAAGAGGAATAGTTACGGGTTCCTGACACTCTGAGAGTCTAGAATAATGGGGATAATGAAGTAGCATGGTTTATCTTTGTATGAGAGAGGAGGGCGTACTTGGGATCACCTGAGTTGGTGTATGTAGCTGAACTACAACCCACCCTGGGTCACGTTCTCCCAGTGCTTGCCGTCTGGAGATTGGAGTTTTGTTTGGTTTTCCCCCCGCTGCATTACTCAGAAGAGACTTGGGCATTTCCTCTTGAGGGAATTTTGAAAAATAGGGCAGCCAAGAGAGACCAAAGCCTTGATTTGTATCATGTCAGGGCCTCCACCAGCCAGAACAGGTATTTTACATGCCCCCAGCAGGAGAACGGGTGGTTTCAGCTGGTGCGGTTCTCCCATTAGAACTGGGAAGCTGAAGCACCCTATTAATGCTGGTGTCATTATTTGGGTTTAATGGTGAGAAATCATCCCAAAATAATTACACCTGTAAAATCTGCACTGTGGTGCACTTAAGCCTGTGTCGGTGTCATACCACAATATTTTGCATGCGATTAAAACACTCGTTCTGGGTACACCACCTTTGGGTTGAATTAATCCAGCGCAGCCAAACTGAACATTTTTCCCATACACACAAGCCCAGCGTGACTTGCCCAAGGTCATTCACTGGGAGCAGGGAGTGAGTGAACCAAATAACCCAATGTCTTTGCCTTGTCCCAAGGCTGGATGTCCTCCAGGACACATGGAGCACCTTGTGCTCCCAGATGGTCTCGGATTAGATGCTCCACACCTCCTGTAGCAATTAGACCGTGTGCCTGAAGAAATAGATCCTCACCTCCTTGATGACTGAAGGAACCACAGTCCCACAAGCCGTCAAAGGCTCTTATCTCATAACGGTGTCGACATGAAGGGTCTGTCCCTACTTGAGAGTGCAGGCTTTCTGTAGCTGGGCTCAGGGAGGGAAGGAAGGCTGGGACGATTTCATAACTGAAGAATGTTGTTCCTTGAGGGAGAATCAAACCACCCTTCAGTTTTGCTTCACCTACAGCAGGAGGGGGGAGAAAAAAAACAGCTCAGTCGCATTCTTGTGCGGCAGATCCCCCAGGGTAGGAACATATTTTTGCTCCTACCCAGAAAGAGGGAAGGAGAAAAAGAGAGAAAGAAAGTAAGCAAAACTCTTCATTTCAGCCTGGATTTTAAGTCACCCAAGTCACAAACTTCTCGTTCAAGTCAATAGGGACCCCACCCTCCCTCAGCACAAACCAGCATAGTCACTAAAGCAACTCCCTTTTGCCTTCCATGACTATCTGCAATTCTGTCCTTGAAAAGGACTGAATTTAATGCCTTCAGGAAATACTTTCTAGGCCCAAAGCTCACTGAGGCTGCCTCACTGTCTGGGCTGCCCTTGCTGCTTTGGTCTCTCATTGCTAATTCAGCACTAGGCTCGAGCTGTGATTCAGCGGTGCCAAACTGTCACCAGACTCTGGTCCTGTTAAGAGCCATGTTCTGTTATCTCATCTGAAACTGGACTCTTTCTCCCCATCAGCCTGTTTATGCAAGGAAATCCCACTTGTTGTAGCTACATCTATATGTATATTCCTTTTTCAACATTTCCATAGCCAGTCAAAATGGATTACATACTAAACAGCAACGGTATCCATGAGCCCAGCTACAAAGGAATGGGGATGTTCAGGAGATCCAGACCTGCTGCTATTTGGAGACGATACTTGACAGGCTTGGCTATAAGTCGCTTTAGTTCTTCATATGTCTCTCAGGACATATGAAGAGCAGAAGTCCCCAGCCACACCCAGGTATTCAGTTTTTCTTGTCTCCTTAGCCATGGAATAAAAATTCCCTGCTCAGAGAGAACAGATTCACCTTCCTTGCTGTGCTGTGCTACCTGCATGGGGAACGATTGGGGGTGAAATTGCTACAAGGCAATTGGGTAAGGATTTTTCTCCTCCTTCATGGTCTTGGGGACGTATGAGCAGCTGCACAGCTCCACGGAGGAACATTCAGAGAGATGTCTTTCTTGGCAAAGCACTAGGAAATAGGTGACTTGGGGATCCTAAACTATTGGGAATGCAAAGAACAAGACAGCAACATAGGATAAGAAGTGAGCCTGATCTCTTTTCCGCTACCTGAACCTACCTAGCTGTCTATTCGTCATATACAAGAAGCTACAGTTCATGTGATTTCTAGTCTCTTAGAAGTTCAAATCTCAACTACTGGACAGCAGGAAGAACCCCTCACTTGAATTTTTCTAACAGAGTAATTTCTAGAGAAAAAAAAAAAAAAAAAAAAAAGGTTAAAAGGTTTCCATTTGTTCCTGGACCTTTAGTTTGTGAAGCTGTGGAGCAGAACACAGCCTTAGACATACAACTTTAACGACATACCTTAGCCACAGCTTATGCCCACACACTTACCTGAGAAGTTTTGGTAGTTTGCAAGGCAGTTGCTGTATCTTTCAGTCACCCAATGACAAGGGAAGGTTTTTGAGCTGCCTTTAAAAATACATAGGATAAAACTTTGGAGGATATAGCAGAAGGACATGTCATCGCTGGCAACAGAGAGGGAACTGTGGAACCTAACAGGCATTTGCTATCTCAAGCTTAAGCGGCACTTACTGGGTATTGTGTCTTTTGCCCTGTTTCTAATATTTATGGATTGGAGACACTGCCCATGTTTAAGTTGTGGAGCATTTTCTAGTCTCTCAACACCATGCAAACCCTCTTTGAAACTCCTCTGGGCAGAAATATGAACCGATCACAAGAGAAGTAACACAATAAAAAGAAGTAATACAATAAAAGCTTATCATGGCCCTGTGTCTTTAACAGACCTCAGCACATAATTAAGTCAAAATAAAAGTTTCCTCCCTCTCCTTCCCCCATTCAATAAAAGTAAATTACCTCGAACTATTTAAGCCCCCAGTTCGTTTAAATTTAAAAAGGGAGCCCTTGTCTATCTATTTCTTTCACTCACTCCCACCTCCTTCTGCTAAAGACTGGCTGGGGCTTTAAACCTGCCAGCTGGACTGAGAAATGGTTAATAGTTATTGTGGAGGAGCAGCTTTTAATGAACTATTGAAGAATGATACATTGATGGAGTAATGGGAGTTTAAGTCGCTCTGTAATGAAACAGGTTCTCAGCGCGGACCCATTGTGGTGTAAATACGGCACGTCTCTCCCACTGTTTGGTCAGGACTAAATAGCAGAGGCCAGAGGGGGGTCAGCTTATGGGGTCTCTGCTTTAGTTAATCAATCTGATTGGATTAGGGTCACTGCGATCCCTAATAATGTCAAAGGTTACGCCAAACTGGATTAAATGCTTTGTTGGGGAGGGCTCAGATTCTTTCAGCTTTCGCCGATGGGGCTTGTTTATTAGAGTTTAACACTCGTGCAACCTTGGGAAGCCACCCCGTCCCTTTTTGTACGTCGGGGCGTTTGCCGGCGTGCGAGGGGGTCTGAGCGAGCCAGGGCGGGTGCGCGCGCGTCCCGTTGCTTTGTCAAGTGTCTGCGCCCATCGGATGTGCCCTCTGAGGACATATATCAAATTCCCCACCGGACAAATGAGAGCCTAACGGGTGATGCCGAGGCTCCGAGGCATAAATTCATTCCGGAAATTATTGCTGGACGTCACCCCTGCTAGAAGGCAAATGATGAGACACACAAAAGTGGTGGAGTTACCCACTGTTCCTGTCCCCCTGGGTTAATCCCAATCCTGTCCAGCAAAGAAATGGGGTTTTTGATACAGTTCCTGTCTGTGCAGTTACCAGGATGAGCATAGAATGAAGTACAGAATATTCAAGACCACATTATTACTTCATTATTAAACTGTGTAGAAGTCTTGCCTTCCATCACTTCAAACTCAAATCAAGGTGGGATGAGATAGGATGAGATCCCCTTGTCATTTTACCCAAGGAGACCATGAAGAATTACTGTTACCTTCACTCACTCATGATCACAGAATATCAGGGATTGGAAGGGACCTTGAAAGATCATCCAGTCCAATCCCCCTGCCAGAGTAGGAACACCTAGAGCAGGTCACACAGGAACACATCCAGGTGGGTTTTGAGTGTCTCCAGAGAAGGAGACTCCACAGCCTCTCTGGGCAGCCTCTTCCAGTGTTCCATCACCCTCACCGTGAAAAAGTTTTTCCTCATATTTAAGTGGAACCTCTTGTGTTCCAACTTGTACCCATTGTCCCTTGTCCTATCATTGCCTGTCACTGAGAAGAGCCTGGCTTCATCCACGATATTGCTGAAGATGAGGCTGTCCTATTGACAGGGCAAAGTGTCCTTCAGAAAATGATACCAAGTAATCTCTTGAAGGCCCTCTGGCAATGGAAAGGGGAAGCATTAATGATGTATTATTGGAAGAAATATGAGGTCTCTGGATCTCAAATGCCTCTTTCTTTCCTGCAGTAGATGCGCACACTCTATGTTCATAGCTTGCCAGGACTGTCAGATTATCCTTGCATGATACAGACTGGAGAATTTCACCTCAAGATTTCTGGAATGAACCCAAAATCTGGATTTGACTATGACATCTCTTCCCAAAGGACATGTTACATTGTCATACCACCAAGAGAGAGACAATCTATCTGCCTCCTCTTTTGCAAGTCTCCTTATTCCTAATGCAATACTGCTCTGGTGTTGACAACCAGCCACAATATTTTCCTTTACTTGATTCAGAAAAACTCTTCTAGAACAGAACAGTTTCTTTGGTACTTGTACTTCATAAAAAGTTATAAATTAGGTCTGCAGAAGAGCAGTGGGTCAGCAAAAGTTTGGATCCATTATGTCAGACAGCAAGACAGGTCAAGGGAGTTCTATCTGATGCTTGGGTCCTCTGGGGCATGAATCATCTGATGTATTGTAGACAGTTAGAATTAAATTATTCACACCCTGAAGTTTCTACATCTCTCCATCAATCACTGAGGGAATCCAGGGAGACCAGCTCTTGATGAGACTTCTGCTCCCAGGGACTACATGAAGGGCAGAGCGGGCATTTGTCTAGCTCATGAGAGAGGTAGGATTCAAGTCACATCCAGTTTCATATGGGATGCTGGGCACTGTTATCTTATTTTGGGCTCTGCAACTCTGGGGATAAGTCCCATGTCTCATCTCTCTCAAGAAAGCCAAAACATAGCTGTGTTCATGAATTGACTCATTTGTCCCTGCTACTGCTGTGGGTGGGAAAGCTCATCTTACGTCTAGCAAAATCTGTGTGAGTTTTCCTCCAGGTTTAGCAAGAATGGAACAAGGCTTTTAAATTCAGTTATAATACCTGGGAGACACAAGTCTCCTCAGTATTTTTTTTTCTTGTTTTGTTGTAACAATATCACTCCACAGGCTCTCTGATAGGACTGATTTCATCTCCCAGAGTTAGATGTCAAAGTCTGAGCTAGTCACCCCAGGCTCCCTTTGTAGTCAGTGGAGTGCAATCGGCAACTCCAGAGAGCAATTCATCTGACCTATCTTAGACACCTATCTCAGGATAACATGAATCATACCAAGATGTTTATTTCTCTCCATTGACTATAGAGGGAGCCTAGGGCTACAGGCTCAGACTTCCATGTGTATTTCTCTTAGAGGCCCAGTTTGGGGGCAAATAGTTCCCACCCCCTATCTTTCTCCTGTTAGAAAGCAGCCCTGACATCCAGCCTCTGTTGGAGAGGCCATTTTAGTAATGCAAGAACATGGCACTGAAAAGTATCTCCTGGACCACTGAATGCAGGCAGTCCCTTCCTATTTCAGGCATAATTCCACCTCAGGATGTCTTGCATGGTTTAAAATTGATACATTTAGCAGACCTCATAATATTTTCCTGATGGCCTTCTGCCTTCTCAGTTGTGCCTGTGCCAAATGCTTCCCCCTTTTTCCCTGCTCTAGATCAGACTTCTCCACTTCTGCAATAAAGTAAGGCATGAGCAGAAAGCCACAAGATACTGATCCATCCAGGAGGTTAGTTACATGTAGGAGGTACTCTCTGCTCTCTCATGAAACTCTTCCCAAGAGGATCTGATTTCCAACCACACCCCGTCT
The DNA here is from genome assembly GCA_013400055.1 of Nycticryphes semicollaris. Lineage (NCBI taxonomy): Eukaryota > Metazoa > Chordata > Aves > Charadriiformes > Rostratulidae > Nycticryphes > Nycticryphes semicollaris. The sequence continues at coordinate 142,979 of VXBJ01001372.1, read as the reverse complement.
ACCTCTCCGCTAATGGCAATTTGGGCAGCTGCCCTGGTATCAACAACGGAGATCTACAAACTCTACCCTGTAACTATGGGGAAGGAAACTGGAAGGATCAGGATTAAAAATGTGACTATGCAAGCTCCACTCAGCCATCGAGATGCATAAATGCTGCAGGTCAGAGATTTACTAAGGCTGCCGAGAAAAAGACTGGCAGGTCCTGGTCTCAGGAGAGAAGCATCGGCTGTGTTTAGTGTCAGCATGAATCGAGCTTGGAGCTGGGGATTACTGCAGGGGGTGAGATGGGCATAAGCACCAGCGCATCCCTGCGTTGCCTGAGTCCATGTTCCAGCCCACAGGTACAGAACAGTCCATATTCATGGTTACAGCATTTCTGAGCTGGCAGTTAGTTCAGTAGAGGCGGCAGCAATGGGGAGGAAATGCAGTTTAGGGAGGTCTACAGGAGCTGCAGCCACATATCTGGTTTGTAGCCCACATCAGTACTGGGAGATTACCAGCTTCAACTGAACCTTGGCAAGAGCTGCAAGTTGCAACAGCAGCAAACAGAGATGCTGAGGAAGGTTGCCAACGTGTTAGTCCTTCAGCCTTCGGGAGCAGGGTATCAACAAGGTAGTAGAGGAGCTCCTTCTCTTACTGCTGGAGCTGTTGTATGGCCAGGTCACCATGAGAAGGGGTCACTTCAGCCACTTCTGATTTCAGGGGTGTTCAAGGGCAAGCACTGGACAGCCCTCTGGTACAGTAGCACACAGAAGAGTATGGTTAGCAACACATCCGGCTGCATTTGCCTCTCCATCTCCAACGCAAATCAGGTGGATCAACTGGAGACTGGGCACGGCCTGGGTTTGGTTGGCTCAGGTGTCACCTGGGCTTCCTTAGCAAAAGGCCCTGACCTCACCACCTCTCCACCTGCAAAATGGTGCCAGGTTAAAGATCTGGCTCTTGTGCATCCCTGCAGTTCTCCAGAGATGAGACAGCCCATGTAAACAGCTGTAAACAGCCAACACCCGGACACAGGCTGCAAATGGGAGAGAGTGGTGATGGTGAAAAGGAAATGGCAGCAATGCCAGGAGTCGATCCTCTCTGCTTTCCATGCTCCCTCTACCTCCCACTGCACCAACCCTCATCTGTCAACCCTGACATGGAGATTTTCCTGGCGACTAAAACATTAGACAGGGGATCAGGGAGGGGAGAAGGAACAAGACAGCCCATGGCTACAAAACCGGTGGTGGCGTCTCTCCCGGCGGCGGGAGGCACTGGAAACTTCTGCCTCGGGCAGCACGCACAATGAGACGGGCTGGCAGGGAGCGGGCTGCACAGAGTTATAGATTTATTTCCTTCCCCCTCCCCTCCCCTTCCTCCCCTTTCCCTGCTGGGTACATTGCATTCCCCAACTGGGCTCAGGCTGGTTGCAACAAGGAGCTCCCTCTGCTGCATCCCAAAGTGCCAAGTCCAAGCGTGGGAGCTAGTCCTAGACAAAAGGGAACAGTAGAGGGAGCTGATTAGCATCCCTTTGTCCCAGGAGAATCCCGGCCCCAAATGGGCCCTCAGAGCTGGACAGGAGCCAGAGAGGGAAACGGGGACGGGCGGCGGAGGCTTGGTCGCCTTCATCCAGGCGCCTGGGGGAAGGGGACGTGGTGGTTTTCACCCCTAAGCACCACTATGGGATGGGTGCCAAACTGGAGTGCACCATCTTCAGGTCCTCAAGGGTGGAGGAGCTAGACATGCATCTCTCCACACTCCTACCTACCAAACAGCCAAAACAAGCAAAGTCTTCTGACAAAGAAGAATCCAAGTCCGTGAATGTGGCTTTTCTTCCCTGTGAGATGTGTTATGAGCTGGCAGTGCTGAATAGATGCTGGGATTTTAAGGCCAGAAGGGGCTGTGGGATCATCTGATTGGCTGTGTAACAAACAGAAAATTTCTTCCCGTTTCTCTTTGAGCAGACATGACAGGGCAGAAAGAGGGAAAACAGGGAGAATAAAGATGCCCTGCATTCTTCTTTCTGTGCTATGGGCTTGCACAACAGGAGAAAGGGGATGTCTCCTACAGGGCTGATGGAACAGACAACCAAAGCGCTTATGGGCAGGAGACAGGTTAGTGTGCTCCCTGCTAAGGTCTACTGCAGAAGGAAGTGTGCATCTTTATGGATCAACTTGTCTCGCTCCTTGCTCCCTCAGCCCCATCTTTCAGGGAGCACCTTCTTCAAAGACTTAACTCATCATCCGAGAAGATCCGTAGGATCAATAAAGAGGAATGATTAGGGAATGGTTAACTCAAGACTGAGCCACAAGGACAAAACAGGAGTAAGAGGAAAACAGACTTTTGGGGGCTCCAAAGTCTTGGGAGATGGAAGATGAATTCTTGGAAGACATAGAATCGGAGACCTTCATGGGAGGCAACACCCAGATGAAGTAGGTAGGGACTTCCACCACTCCAGGGTAGGCAGGGGTGCTGCACATTGGCAATTTTGGGAAAAACAGCATGAGATGGGTGAAGCCAAGGTAGTTGAGGACTGTGTGATGTAGACCCTAAGACATTCAGCAAGGAAGTGGATAGTGTACCGTCTCCTGCTCACCTTCAACATGCTCCCATGAGTAACTGAAATGCTTCTGGAGTGTTGCCTGCAGCAGATCACTGTAGAATGGGCCCATAACAGAGTGCTATAGATATATCACAATATGGATATGCTTTATAGAAGGACTTTTAGGAAACTGTCATGGCTTTGTTTTGGTTTGGGCAAGCATTTTTAGGAAGCAGAAGGTGACATGGTGAACCTCAAGGAGGCTCTGAAGCTTTGGCTATAGGTGACCATAAAGCCTGATGGCAAGGCACAGACAGAAAGCCAGACCCTGGGAAACACAGAGCTGTCCACATGGCTTGAGGTGGAACTCAGGAGTGGGTACAGGTCATGGGTGGAGGAATGGAGAGTGTCTTTCACTTTTTATTTCATCTTTACTCATCTCACCCTTCCTAAAACAGTTTACAAAGCATGTCTGTTATTTGGCTGGCTTCTCCAGACCCAGCCTGGATCAGCGATGGGGAGCAAGGCAGAAAAGAGAGGTTTTGGTTCTGGCTCTGCTTTTGTCTGTGATGGAGACAGTGGAGCAGGTCCTTCTTCCTCAGCATCTCCACTTCCCACAGAGTGCACCACAGCAACAACTGGATACTTCAAAGAGAATGATGTCAAAGTAGGTCATATGTAGGACCCTGCAGCTCTTGCAACATAATTTAGGTAGTTTTATTGGCCTGCTTATGACTGTTGCTCTTAAGTTTGATCGACAGGACAGTAATGCTTCATGGAACGCTTCCTGGTAGGCTGCAGTTTGTTGACTAAGCATCTGGCACAATTTCCTCTCCATTATTTCCAGGTGCTAAATCACATTAAATGATAGCTAATAATTATGGTTTATCCTTTCCTAATAATACTACTTTCCCAGGGAAGCTGTTGCCACAGGGAGGTTGTGGGAGTGTGAATGGGTGGGGAGAGCACAAGGAGATATTTCTGTTCACCCGGAGCCATATAAAAGTTGGAGACCCCTTAGGCTAGGCACACAGGATCCAGCCTAGGTGATATTATATCTTGTCAAAAAATGTATTTATTTATTTTCTGGGCCAGTTTTGCATCAGAAAAGGCAGCTGGATAAAAATTTAGGGGTTTTGCAAGACCCTCTCAATTTCAAGGCAAAAACGCACAGCTTTGGCTTTCTTGTTTTGTTTTGCATGTCAGATAATTTTATTGGTATTCTTGAAAAGTAGCCACTTTATTTATTTTTATTTTGAACATGATCTTATATCAAAATAGAAAGTCATTAAACTGTCAAAGCAGCACACTGCTCTACCTTTAATATTTTATAGAATATTCAAATGTTTTGATATTATTGAAGCAGAAGGATTTTATCTTGTCAAACAAAAAACATGTGATGCCTTTCCACCTCATTTTCAACTCTTAAAATTAAAACAAAACAGAAATTCCCGTAATATGCTCGTTTAATTCTCTGGCCCTCCTGACTGGCCCTAGGCATGACTTACTCTCCAAACTCCTTCAGGCTGCCTAAATCCAGATTAACTGAGAGAAAAGTATTAACAGTGCTCTCCTAAGGACCCCTCTAAATTCATAATGCAGCCTTAGAGCTCTATAAAATGAAAGCTGCAACAGATAAGCCCCAAATCCATGACTCATTCTTCCCCGTTATAAACACTGAGTCCTGTCATGAAGATGTTGCAACAGGAAATTGCAGATTCTTCTAAGAGAAGAAACAAAAGGTGGCGAAGTGGTTTAGTGCTGTTGGTTTGGGTAGAAAAAAAGATGTTTCTGTTCAGATGACATTTTCACTTTGCTTCCTTACCTGCATTTTGGATGTGGATTGCTTTCCAGATTAATTTGAAGACACAGATGTATCTTGAGAGACATAGACGGGAGCTCTGTGGAGCATGCCTAGTCTGTGTTAGATGCTCAGCCTGTGTTCACATCACTTGCACCTAGATACATCAGAGGTGACTTACTGATCTTCTGAAGGCAAGACCCTGGCAAATAACAGGTTTTGTAAAGTTCTGGCTATGGCTTCATTACTTATAATTCTGGTCCAAGCACATCCCTGTATCATTGATCCCTGCGGACCAGGAAAGAGTTGAAGAGGATAGAAATGTCTTACCATAAAATAATTAATACTGCTATTGAGCAAGATGATGGAGTCTTACCTTCTTGTGTTGGTTCTCAGAGGCCAGGTGGACACCAAAGCTTTTGAACTTTTTAGGCAGCATCTTGGTTTTCAGTTCCATATTTTCAATGTTTGTCCCAAGGCTTCAAATCATCAATAATCAATATATAGGAATAATCAAGTGTAAGAACTAAAAACTCTCCCTAAAACCTCCTCACTTCAACCAAAGCCAACCACTAACCTTCAGAATATTCCTGTGCCATCCATCATTAATACTTTCATTTATTATTCATTTTAAGGTTACTGTGACTCTCCTGAAATCTTTAAATCAACTTGACATAAAGCCAGTGTGTTGGGTTTTTTTTTAAAAAAAAAAAAAAGTACAGACAAGGAAAGTGAAAAAGGTGTTTATTTTGCATGGTTTGTTGTTTTGGGTTTTTTTTAAGGTATCCAAACATATCTCCATGTTTAACCTGACTTGTCATATAAATACTTTATAAAGGGATGATACTCTGCTCAAATGGCCGTACTCACCATTACGCCTCTGGTGCAAGCCTCATACATTAGTGCTGGGCTACAAAACAGTCGTTATTCAGAGTCTGCAGAGTAGGAAAGATGCAATTTAAAAATACATGTATCAGCACTACAGCTCTACTGGAAAAGAGGCTGTAGCCACCGGTGTTGCAACTCAATGAGGTCACTGCGTCAAGCACTCTGAACTATTAACTACCTGTATTTGCCCATTTTATGGGGTTAACCACTAATGGGTCTGAGCAGAAGCTGGAATTATATTAGGTTTTTCTTTCTGGGGCTGGGTCTTCTGATACCTGAGATCCTGTGGGACTGACTGCTAGTTTTGTTAACCTGGTCTTAGGTAGACTTTTTCCTTGGTTCCATCAACCCTGCCAGAAGGAGGATGTTCTAAATTCAGACTGGGCAACTGAGCCAGGTAGTCTGGCTTCAAATAATATAAGAGCTAAGCTTGAAACAGATTGGGATCAGGCAGTTTAGGATGAACCCCACTACAGGATGGTGGATTTTCTTTACTCTATGAGCTATGTGTGATGTATATCAGGAAGTTCAGGGTAGCAGTGTACCAGAACTACCTCAGAAGGCAACGGTGCCTTCTCTGGTACTGACTTGGGCAAGCAAGCCCCTATCCCACAGTAATACAGCCCAGCAATACTGAGCTTCTAGCCCCCATGCAACGTAGCCCTGCTGCTCACTCACCACATGCCATAGCCAGGGCAAAGAACCACATGCAAAATGTTGGAGAGCCACATGTGATTCAGGAGCTTCTGGGGAGACACTCCTGCCCTAACAGCTTGAACTTAAGCTGCTTAGCTGAACTAATACACAAACTGCCTTGCCTTAAAAAACTGTTTTAACCTGACACAGCCAACTGAGGTTAACCAGTCTGAGTGAAGTCTGTGTCTTCTTTGTCTTGGGGTTACGTGTTGGGAGCTCTTAATTTCTGTGCCTGATCTCTAAGCAGCTCTGTGAGACTGTGGGAATCTGCAAAGCATGGACATTTTGCTTCTTAAATGTATTTACTCAACAGGACTTTGAGCTTCAGAGACTGGCTTGTTGCACTTGGCTTTAAAATAAGGGCAAAGACAGACCCTCTCTGCTCTAACCAAGACCACATCTCCAGGGTGAAGTGGAAACCCACTCTCAGCTCTGCTTTTCTCAGCTCTGCCCTCAGTTCCTGAGCTCTCTGCAGGTCTCCACCAATCCCCCACATTAGCACCAAAGATAATGGTGATTCCTATAGCATCTATACTTACCCAAAGTAGAAGACTAAACATGCAAGTTAGAAGAAAACCATACCAAAATCTCTACCATAGCCAAGAAACAAAGCAGAAAAAGAAAGATTCAAGAAAGATGGTGAGGTCCAGGAGTGATTTACAGGCAGGACACTATATTTCTTACCAGTATTGGCATTGCTCCACTGCAGGATAGGATTGGGTGGGCAGTGCATGACCCAGTGCATGGGTGGGCAGTGACCCAACTTCAGTAGCTCCAGCTGTCTGACTACCTTCCACACCAGGAGCTCCAGCAGTGTCCACAACACCTGAGCCCTGTCACTGGTCACCTATAACATACCCAGCGTGGAAGCCATGGCTGCATTTCTGAAGAGTAGTGCTCAGCTCAAAAGCAATAGTGTGGTCTCCAGGAATTAGCCAGGAACCAAACCCGATTTCCTGTAGCCCACTGACAGCTTTCCACCCTCCCCAGTTTATATCCATTGTCAGCACATGCAAAGGCTCCATATCCTATTGCCAGTTGCTTAATCCATTCCTTCCCGCCCCACCATCGATACAATAATACCCCACTGAGGAGACCCACCCACCAGGAAATCCCCCTTTAACACCCGGCAAAGGAGCAGCCAGATTTATCTTTGCCGCTCTTCTGGAAAACTAAATGAGGACTCATCTGCTCTAATCCCTTCTTAAGATCTCAAGATGAAACCTGTGTTCACATATTAGCATATCTAACAACTCCAGCACTGCAAGGCTACTGCTTCATGGAGGTCAATCACGTACCAGCACATAGTTGATGTATCCTACTATCTCCCTCCGAAGATATACACAACTGAGCCTTGGCAAGTACCTCATAAAAATGCCTGAAATGAAGATTCAGGTTAAATGGGATTGGAGATCTCCAAGAAGAACGAATTTCATGACTCAGCCACAGCCTTCTGCTGTTTTGGGAAACACTCCTTTGGGGTCACTTTTGGCATGGCAGCTGTGACTTCCTTGGTGTGGATAGGAAACAGGCACTTCAGTTTGAGGAGAATTCTGAGATTCCTACAGCTTCTTCGAGCTTTCACTGGAATGACAGGGAGGCCTTTCAAGACTTTCACAAGTCTTGCAAAGGTCTCAAAAATCTGTAGGTGGGTGTCAGCCATGAAGCAACTGAAGGTTTGGGGTGAACATGTCTGCTTGGGATGTGGGTGACAAAAACTGGTCATTGCTGTTCTTGAGGCTTTGCTGTTCCATGCTGAAACTCTTCAGTTTGTTAGGGAGCTCCGACAGTGTTAGGGAGCACAAGTTCTTGTGGTTTGCGGTGGGCAGCAAAAGGCTGGGAAGAGGTAGGGAGGCCAAGGGCCACCATCAACATTGACTGGTGTGGCACAGGGTTGAGAGTCATGCAAGATTTTTATGTCCTCACTCCTATACCCCTCCCCTGTGCACTGTGCACAACACACCCAGCCACGTTGTGGGGAGTTATCCTGGGGAGACTTTTGAACTGAACGACTATTACACAGTCACCTGAACTTGCTGGAGAATAGATTTTCTGACCAAGAATGTGAATCAGGTGTGGTTGATGCTAAAGGGAAGGCTGGGCAATTTGATCTCAATTTTTTTCCAAGACCCAAACCGAGTGGGTCCTCTTAGGACATGCATATTCAGATGCTGACTGTGGTTTTCTGGGTGATGGTTTCCAGCTAATTCCTTAATTTTGGTAGTCCCTGCCTATCTGGAAGCAGGAAATATTAATATAACCACTAAGCTTCTGAATGACGTTGTCCATTAAGAGACTTGTTGGGCCATGTATTATGCAAGCCCAAGAGTTTTTACTCCTCCCAGCTAACCTGGGAGAAGCATCTGTTTGGAGAGAAGCTTTTTCAGGTCCATAACCGTCAGGAACTTTGTTGTGCCAGCACAAATGCCAATTCCCCTTTCCATACTCAGTCCTGCAAGCCTTGTGCTGGCAAGTCTGGAACTGTACTGAAGACCTGAGCCATTTGCATGATTAAAGGTTGCAGGACCGAGCTGATTAGAAAGATTCAGCAAATTCTCCAATCAGAGCATTAGCGCAGATCCACTAGGTGAGGAGCTGGCTCTGACTACGTAATTGGCTTCTCCTCAGAGTAACTTCCACTGGTTTCCACTGAGAGCTGAAAGTTCTCAGCTTCTCTTAGGATTGATCTCTGCACCTGCAGAGTGAAAGCCTGTAAATATTGTTGTGGGTTTGGTGGCTTTTTATTTGTAATATCAAAACCCACTGCTTTGATTAGAGATAGGTGGAAAAATTCTGACAGTGTTTTCTGGCATTTAGTCTCTAATTGGAATATTCCCTTTGGGTGTTTAAAAAAAATAATTTAAATTGGCCCAGATATTTTTTTATGAATAATACTTTAATTAAATTTTTACATATTAAATGTTCATCAATCGAAATAGTTAGACAAATAGCATGAGTGTTAGTCATGTATAAGCAAAGGGATGAATCAGCCAAAGACTGCATATGTGACGACAGCCTCTCCCTTCAAGGGCACATGAAAGATGCTGAAAGGAAGAGTAATTAACATGAGAGATAGAAGAAAGTGAGAAATGGGAGCACGTGAAAAAAAGGCCAGGAGAAAGGCGAGGTACCCAGTGGGATTAATAAGGTAAAGGGCTCCCTCGCTTACGCAGGCATGGAGTCAAGAGACCTGAGCTCCTGTTCCCAGCTCTGCCACTGATCCGCTCTGCAACTTCACAGCATTACTTCGTTTTCCCCTCTTCCTTGCACTTCCACCTCCTCCTTCGGTTCACCCAGGTTAATTTGAGGGGTTCTACTCCACGTCAACTTCAATCACAGCAGGAGGATGGGGGCTAGGCTTTTAGGTAGAGCTGTCTAACGGTAAGGGTAGTGAAGCATGAGGATAGATTGCCTGGGGAAGGGGTGGGAACTCCAACCTGGGAGGTTTTTGAGAACAGATTAGACAAACATCTGTCAGGGATAGTTAAGGCAGAGTGGATCCTGCCTTTGGGCAGAAGGGTGTAAGGTCCAAGTCTGATATCTGTGATTTTAAGGTTTTCTGGAGCAGGGACTAAGCCTGCCAGTGCACCTAGATATCAGTTTCATGCAAAATGACAAGTGTTTTTTAGAAAAAGTAAGTTTTTGTAGGAAAAAAAATACTCATTTATCAAGATGCACCCCTAATTACTCTGGCTGGCCTAACTATTTTGGAGCTTCCACTGAATTAAATAAAGGTTATTCTGATTTACACTATGCCAAGATGAGAATCAGTCCCCATGTTCCGCTGTTAGCCAAAATACATTTTTTTACTTTATTCGATTTATTCAGTAACTGATTTTCAAAGATATTTCCTAAGGGTTCTTGATGTTCTTCTTTTTTTTTTCTTTTTTCCCTGCACTTCACATATCATCTACCCCCACTCATTACATCGGGCAGCAGCAGTGGTGCCACTGAGGGAGCTTACATTTAGCAGCAAGAGAGGAAGCTTTAGCAGCTCCCGTCCCAAGAGACTCCAGGATGTGTAGCTTTGATTTCATTGCTGTAAGATAGGCAGGGATGAAAGCGATGTGCACTGTCAGTAAACCCTTGAGGTACTGGGCTCCTCCAGCAGTTTGGTGAATGCCTTCCACTCCCACTAAAGTCACCCAAGACCATGCAGGGAGAACAGGTCGTCACCCTTCCTTAACCCCTCCCACAAAGTCAATACACTGGATAAGGGGCTATGTGTCATCCCCACCAATGCCGGAGCACCCACATGCCCACACCTAGAGACATGGGGTATGGTTGCTCTTCAAATACCTGTAGAAGAACTACAGGAGCATTTAGGATGCAAAATCAGGAATAGCATCGTGTCCAGACACCAAATACAAAGGCAGGGGAGCATAAGAGCAAACAGGCATTTGGTGAATTAAAAGAAGCAAGAATGAGAAGTATAAGCTGGAATTCTTGCAATCAGGTTGGCAAAGCTCTGGAAAAGCCTCACAACATGAAAGAGAAGCAGTAAAAATACCGTAATGACGTATAGCCTGAGGAAGGGAGTGCTTCATCAAAACAAATGTTATCATTTGGCTTAAAATGGGTTAGAATAGACAAACCAGAGACAGAGATCGAACCTGGATCAAAACCTACAGCACTGACTTTTTCCTCCCACTCACTCACACCCCCTGTCTCTCTTCAGAGAGACTCCAAACCCCACTTGGAGGTAATTCATAATCTGGGTGTCTATCGTTTTACTTGCCTGGGAGGGCAAAACCCATGTGCAGTTCAGACTGGAAGAATAATCTCTGTAGGAGAGAGCATCTCTGCATGATTCCAGCTCTGCTCACCATGAGAGCTGACAAGTGCATGGCACGGGGCTGGGCAAGAAAACCGCATTTCTGTAATTAGGAGGGTGGGCGTTTTTTGAGTTTAAGAAACCTGGGCAGAAAAAGGTAAGCACAAGATTAATGAAATGGGCTTGTCTTATGAATACAAATAACGACTGCTTGAGAAAGTTGTCTGGAGGCGTTTAGTATCCTTCACTTCTACAGCAGGCTGGGGTTTTTTTGGAGGTCAAGTAGCTATCTCATGCTGCAGCAACTGCACTACAGTTCTGATTATGGGAGGGATGATGTAGCAATGGGAGAAATGAGTCTTGACAACATCTATCCACAATTTTGAAATTTTATTGAGGTGACCAGTTCAAAAATCTGTGTGGCTCAATGAGAGAAATCATCATGTCTGACATCTTCTTTGTGGGCATCAGAAAATCCAGATCATTCTCCTAACCCAAGTTGGTTGTTCCAGTTGAAGACTGCTCACTTCTTGAGCTGGCTCCTCATCCCTACAGTAAGAGCTCGTGGCGCTTGTCCATAGTGCAGCATGAGAACTGCATGTCACCAGCTTCACCAGTGTTGGCACAGTGCATGGGTGGACAGTTGTCCATGACAAGGAGCCCATAGCAAAGCAGACACTCTGCGTGGGAGACCTTTACCATTTTAAATCACAAGTAGATACAAGTTATGGCTATTTTATTGTTGATCACAGAATCATAGAATGGTTAGAGTTGGAAGGGACATTAAAGATCAAGTTCCAACCCCCATTGTCATGTGCAGGGACACCTCCCACTAGAGCAGGTTGCTCAAAGCCCCATCCAGCCTGGCCTTAAAATACAGTTACTTAAATCCTGTCTATTGTTTGACAGCAAAGCTGACAGAAAGCTTCATGTGGTCTTATAATCACCAAGAGCTCAAGCTCTTTGTCTTATTCTGGGTGTGACCCATTGCCAGGTGGTTTCCTAGCCAAAGATTTTGGCTTGTTTTTGCTTGGTTTCCCAAATTGAACTGATGACACAGTCCAGCAGAATGACAGGTTAACTCTTTGTGACAGAGTTTGAGGTCTGCACGTGCTTGTCTAGCAGTTGTGTTTATGGAGGATATAGTTGTTTCCTTCAGAAAAGGGTGATGAAGTTCAGTTCTTGAGTTTACTGTTTTGGTTGGGTGAGCCCATAGAATTCATAGTTTTCACACCCTTAGAAGATGCCTCTTTTTGCTGTAGCATCCTCATGTTCACTCCCTCCATGACGGACACGTACAGAACTGAATACAACTTTAGACAAGTGTTCAATATATTTAGCTCCCTTTTCCGCTTGCAAATTATACCAGAGCTTCAACTATAATCAGAGTATCTGTCATACAAAGCTTATCTGCTGCCTTATAATTCCTTGTAAATCATCCCCAAAGGCTGGGGCTTTGCAGTTTTCTTATCCCTCCCTGTCTAAACAGGGATCTGCAATCCCCATTGCTTCAGCAGCTAGTTGGGTCCTCAAATGCCTGGGATAAGAAAGCAGGAAAGTAATGATTACTCTCCACTTCACAGGTGGGCAACTGGGATGGAGGCAGGGCAGATGAACTGCTCAAAAATCATGCCGTTCTGGACTGAGCCCCTTCTCCCTCAGGAACCACAAATCCAGCCTCCAAACCATGCTTCCTCCCATCAGCCCTTTATAAAAAGTGCTTTTTGCGCTTTGGGAGCTGCACAAAAGTTTTCCGCCTCCCCAACGGGGTGAACCTGAAACCCATAAAAAAAAAAAAAAATTAAAAATAAAAAACGTTGCCAAAGCCTGCTGCAGGGGGGTGAGCAGTTCCCTGCAGATCCCCCAGCACCCAAACCCCCCCCTCCCTACTCCAAATTGAGCCTGCAAAGCAAAAACTTCTGCAAGCCGAAAAATTGCTTAATTGCCTCAAATTGATTCCATGGTTTTATTAAGATATTTGCCCAGCTCTATTATGGTTAATTATTTGTATTACGGTAGACTCTGAGGCCCCAAGCAGAGATCAGGGCCCCATTGTGCTAAATACTGTACAAGCACATAATAACAAAATCACTCCTTGCCCCAGATAGCTTAGAATTACGTGGAGAGCTGCAGTGGAAGGTCGTGTGAACACCTTCTAGGAGAGGCTAACATGGATTTCGAAAGCCAAAAGGGTCCTTTATGAGAGCCAGGTCTACTTTCACTGTGCATGTTCCCTGCAGCCCTGCTCTTCTTTCTGGTGGGGAAGAAAAAAACGAAGGAGAACGTTAGACACACAACCAGTGGAGGAACTCCCTCACTTGGCCAAGGCTTCATGGTGGGAAAGGCGGGGGAAATGGAGAAGAGGAAAGAAAAGTGGGGAAAACAAAACAGGTTCCTGTGTTGCTTTCCCTTTCTCCTTTCATTTGTACTCGGAAGCTCGGCTGCGGGAGGTTCGTGAGGGAGCTTGTTTCCCCGGGGATTTCCAGCCTCATTTTTGCAGACGTAGAGCGTTCCTCAGTTGAGGTAAACGTCAAGACGAGCACCCAGCTTTCAGTTAGCTTTGTGGAGAGCCCATGCCTGCTGCCTCTGCCTTCCTCTGTTTCCCAGGTGAGGAAGAGGAGTGTCCAAAATGCAAAAGGGGAACCTTGCGCTTCTCCTTCCCCCTTCTCCCACCTCACTCCACCAGCCAAATCTCTGTGGCTGCATCTCAACTGTGCGTGGGAGATCTTACTTGTTGAGGGGTCAGCACTGGAGGAGCTTTCCCACACCTGCAAGAGAGTGAGTGGGAAGAGTTTTGAGACCTTGAAACCTTGATAGAGGTGATGCTCGGGACTGAGAGAGTGGTAAATTTGGGGTGAATGGCCAGCTGCTGGGTCAACGGAGGGTCTTGCTTGTGCCCTGGGTGCTGCTGAGCTCTGGGTGACCCTCCAGAGGATGCTCAGGAGGTGCCTCGCAGAGAGACCGTGCATCTCTGCATTGCCCACCTCTTTCTTCTGTTTTTCCCCGTGTCGTAACCCAGGGTGGAGAGGATGTGAAAGGCAGCAAACTGTAGCCCAAAATCAGGGGGAAATCCAATTGTTTCCAAGCACTAAACTCAGGCCTCAGGCGGAGAGGGAAGCTCTGGAGATAAGGCGGTGTCTGTGTCTGTGTGTGTGTGTTTCTCCGTGTGTAAAACGGCCTTGCAGAATCCCTCAGCTTTAGCAGGGCTTTGAAAAAGATCTGGGTGGTGATTCAAAATCCAGGTTATGACCTGTGACCTTTGGATGAGAAATTGTTGCCATTTAGGATGTGTTAGGAGGTCCATCCTTTTCATCAAATGCGTGTTTCTTCTTGCTGCGGGAGGCAATCACACCAGTATATCATTAACTCGCAGAAAAGGAGGCTGTAAAAGAAGTTGATGGGGGACCTTAGCCCACACCCTGCTGGGGTCTGCTCAGAGCACAATATCCCAGCGACCATGAGATTAAGCTAAAGAGAAAAGTGAAAATGCTTTTCACGATTCACACGCCCTTTAGATTGTTTTATTAAACCATTTGAATAGGGATTTCCCTTTCGGCCGACAACGGGGCCCGGCCAATGCATAGTTCTAGGTTGCTATGACTTAGTTGGTGCTGGCTAATCACAAGTGAGGGCAAATTTCATATAAAATATCTCGGGCCATTGTCAACCTAATGCAGCGTGACAGTGCCAGCACAAAGGGGGATTCATTCACCCCAGCAGGTAATAAGGACGATTTGCCATACCAACCAGGCAGTCTCGAGGGGGGCTGTCAAATACGATCAGAGCAGCGAAATGGAGCCTCACATTCCATTCTCAGGTGGGCGAAGGCGATCCTTTTGTCTGACCATGTTGCTTCTGATAACAGAATACAATTTTTTTTTTATTTTTTTTTTTTCTTCCCCATATCCTATTGACCGATGGGGCTGTTTTGCATAGCAGGCTTTGAGGCTTGCCTTTTTTATTTTTTCTTGCCTTTTTTTTTTGTTTTGTTTTGTTTTGAAAGCCAGAAGGGACCCCGGTGATCCTCCTTTAACCTGGAACGCACCCCGGAGAATTTCACCCCAGTCCTTCCCCACTCCTTTTCCGCCTTCCCCTTTCATTAAGGACTGGGTCCGGCTACAATGAGTTCGCTGTTATCTCTGCTAATAACCCCCCAATTGGCACACAGCTTCCTTTTGTCTAGAGCCTCCCAGGGACATCGGGTGGATGGGAAGACGAGGGGTCGGGGTAATTTGGGGCGGTTCGATGGGCCGAGAGGCCCGCGCTGTTTCAGGACTCGAGACAGCGATGAAATATTCAGAAGGCGGCATTTACGGGATGATGGGGAGAGGAGGAGGGGGGGGGTGTGCCGATCAGACGCCGAGTGTTTCACACATGACCAAGCCAACAGAAAGACAGATAAAACGTGCTTGCATTAAGCAGGGTAGGTAGGGAGACATACATGGTAATGATTAGATCAACAGAGAGATAGGGCGATAGAGAGAGAGATAGGGGGATGTTTGCTTTGCAGGTATCAGACCCAGGTTACTGATACCAGACCGTCCTGCTGATTTGCCTATCTCAGGGGTCTGCTTACCTGCGATCACCTGGGGTTATTTTGACAGTAGCTAATTAGCGAGAGCATTCCAGCCCTCAACCCACCCTAAGCTCAGACGAAGGCGAAGGCTCGGAGGGCAGCAGGGAGCACCGGCTCCACTCCCAGAGCCACGCAGGAGGCTCCCTGGCTGCTCAGGCGTCTGACAATCTGGCTCTACCTGTTTCGGGTAGAGCCCGAAAGGTTTGGAAGAGCCGGCACCGAGCTGGAGGTTGCTGTTCTGTTGTGCTGGGTGCAATGATAACCATAAGCAGCCAGTAGAAAGAAAGTACAACGCACACACACACTCCCCCAAAAAAAAAAAAAAAAAAAAAAAAAAAGAGAAGAAAAATTAAAAAAAAGCACCATTCAGATGTTTTAAGGGAACTTGGCCTTCAGGATTTTACCAACTGTGTTAATCCAACCTCCTTCAATCCAACATTCCCTCTTATCTGTATCGCCTTCATGTTCCCTGGCAGGAATTGCCCATTTAATAATTTCCCTCCAATGATCTGAATCACGGCTAATCTGATCAAATGTCTTTTTAGAGCCTTTCATCTTCCCAGGGATGTGTTGACACTAGCACGCTGGTTCAGAGGAAACAAGAACTCAATCAGAACTTCGTTCAAAACACAGATGGGACCCAAACCTAACCTTTCCTTTAAGATATGCAAAAGTGTGGTTGGCTTCTTGTTATTATGCTTCGCATTTGCATAAGTCTTTGCATTTAGGGGCCTGGTTTTTAAAAGGATAAAAAAGGCAAACAAACCCCGGAGCTGGATTTTGATGAGAATCAGTGCAGAATCAGCTGGGCATGGAGTTGGCTCAGCTCTCTGTGAAGAAGGGCACAGGTTGTGGCATCGCACAGAGCCCAGGATGGATCCATGGGACATCCTGGCTGGCATCACTTGCTGCAGTGTGGGTGCTCCAAAGCTGCATTTTCTCTCACCGCTGCATCTACTTTTGGAGCTGCCCTCAGCCCATTTCAGGGTTGGACCTCAAAGCCTTGATTACCTACATCTCCCAAGGACCGGCGTTTTGGCAAAGCAAGACTCGGAGATAAACCCATTTGGAAAATGATACTAAAGAGTAGGGCACCTGAGACAAGCCTACACACCAGGTAACAGCAGTAGGTGATTGGGTTTCACTGGTGTATGGCTCCAAATCATTCAGGTCAGTCTGTAAACCTAGCTCTGAGACTATAGTCTTAAAAATGGATCTTTAGAGAATGGATTTAGTGATCCTTCTGCACCCAAGAGATCCCAGGCAAGCATGTAGGCTCTGCTCTTGTCCAAAAGATCCCATGCAATCATGCTTTTCTGGACAAGAATGATGGGGATTTATATAGCTCTGGACACATCTTCTCTGTGCAATGCAGAGCTGCTCTGGAAAGCCCTGGAGCTACAGTCAAGACCTACAAGGACTACAAGCCCAGATGAGGTGCTGATAAGAAAGTAGCCAGCTCAAGGTACTGATGTTCTCATGGAAGGCCCTATGGCATCAGTCCTAGGGTAATAAGACATCATGGAGTACTGGGTGAGGAGAAAAGTCCTCTCTTTTGCCCCTCTCCTCTATAGTGTTGTAGGGTGAAAGGATGCTCAGGCTACAGAGTGTAAGTCAAGTTTTCTGCCTCTGTCCTGTAGGGACAGTGTGCCAGATGTGATCTGTGGTGTCAGTCAATAGGGATCACCATTTGAATGAATTTATGAATGCTTTTTGAGCCATGATATGTTAATTTTATCCATTTTTGCAAAAGGGGAAACTGAGGCAGAGTTTTGGAGTCACTCATGTCCAGAGATGGACTTTGTGCAGTATTTGTAGCCCACTGGGTGAGGCAACCACCAGACTCTGATCTTCATAAAACCTCCAGAGACTTCTCAGAGTAACAACAAGGATTTCCTGACTGATCTCACTGTGACTGAGCAGAAAATTGGCATCAGGGCACTTGGCTGCTTGGTCTTTAGAGCGACACCAAGTAAAGAAATGAAAGCTTTAAAGAAGTTCAGGGTCTCTTCCTAAAGCTTTGATGTTGGAAAGCACTTTCCATACAGCCAGTATGAATACAGCATGTGCTGTAGAATTTGGGAACATGCTCTGTGGAATGATTCACCCTCCCACTAGGAAACTTGACTTGTCCACTCGCTTAATAAGTCATTCTGTTGGCCACAATTTGTCCCTTTCCACCTTTTCTGATAGATAAAAGATGAATCTTTGAGTGCAAACAGCCAAGTGTGGTATGAAGATCCCCTTTAGGGGTAAGGACGTCATTGAGGAGCCTTGGATGCCAGACCAGGAGAGGCTGTTGCAGGAGATCAGTGTGTTGAGGTTGGTGAGGATGGCTCAGAGGAAATATGGACATTGGAAACAGGGGCCTCTCCAGAGAGGAGCTGAAGGAAGCTTGAGGCTAAGCCAGGCAGCTTATGTAAAACCCTCTCAGCTGGTTTATCTGAGATGGGATCCTCTATTGCTACAATCGAGAGGAATGTGGTGAAACTGAAGCTCGCCTGCCTCTGAGGCCACAAGAGCCAATATTTTGTTTCCAACGTTCCCAGTATTTTCCCCACAAGCGATGTCAGGCTTGCAGCAGACCTGACACCTCTGTGATCATCCTCCTCCTCCTCTATGATGGGAACAATGCTTATTCCCCTCCAGCACTTGGGCACTGTCTCTGCAGCATGGATAGATCTGTCAGCCAGCGTGTGCCAAAGGGTTCCCTGTTCTCCATTTTCACTTGGTGCTGTGCCAATATTTAATAGTTCTGATTGGCAAACGATTTGCTTCCTTGTGATCATAAAAAAAAGCACCTATTAACATTTTTTCCCACCTTCTCTCCTCCTTTCCCTGGGGAAAAATATGTCCTGTGCTCTGAGATGTGACCCTTCATTTCTTACAATCATAGAATCATAAAATCATGGAATAGTTTGAGTTGAAAGAGATCTTTATATGTCATCTAGACCAACTGCCCAGCAATGAGCAGGGATATCTTCAACTTCATCAGGTTGCTCAGAGCCCCTTCCAACCTGACCTTGAGTGTTTCCAGGGATGATGGGGCATCTGCCACCTCTCTGGGCAACTGGGTCAGTGTTTCACCGCCCATGTCATAAAAAATTTCTTCTTTATATCTAGTCTAAATCGTCCCTCTTTTGATTTAAACCCATTATCCCTTGTCCTATTGCAACAGGCCCTACTAAAAAATCTGTCCCCATCTTTTTTTAAAAAAAAAGCCCTTTAATGTTAAGAGCACCATAAGATGGGGGACACCATTCCCATGTCCTGAACACTTGGTTCTTATCTCTGAGGGATCTGCTGGTTGGCTAGTTTAGCAAGAGAGGCCAGCAGGACTGAGGGGACTGGAGAATCTTCTCCTGGTGTCTGGGACAAGCAAGGCTGTGTTGCTGCAGGTGGTCCTTCCTTACCCTGTACACAGATTTCAGGGCCAACAGGTAATGCGGTTCGTGTTAGTATTAAGGCAAGAGTGATCTCTGACAATGTTTTGGCAGCTCCTGTGAGCCCTGACTCACCAGTCCTGTTGGATTTAACTTCTGCTATTCAGAAGGTAGCTGGGCCTGCAGGGCTGTCAGTGTGAGCCTAAAGAAACATACTTGTCCTGAGGGTCACCCTCTATTTAACATGTGATGATGCTCTGGCTGAAGATAGTTCTGACCCTTCAGAGCCAAGACCTTCCTCCAGCCTTGGCTTCAATGTCGTTGCAAAGAACAAACAGGCAGTGACTTTTACACCATCAGTACTTCAGCCCCTGCATCTATGGTGAGGAGCATTTAGTATTAATCTTCTCCGGCGTCCTTCTTTTCCATCCAAAGTGGTACAACATGAGCTTTAATTCAAGCCTTTCTTTCTGATTTAGCTTTCACCATAGAGATGTTTATGGGTGACCCACCCCACAGGGGAATGGCACAGCTCTCCTCCCATATCTGGGTAAAGTGGCTCTCTTGATGGATTCAAGGAGGAAACCACAGTGTGCTGATAGCAGCTGGGTCGTCCTCTTTGCAGTCAAAAACAAAATTCACCTCATCTTGAGTCAAAGAATGGGCTTCCAAAACTCTCAAAGCTCACTTCACAAATTCCTCATCACCTTCCTCTATTGCACAATGCCTTTCTGCCCTGCAATCTCCATGATTCAAGAACGATCTGCAAGTAGGACCCCAGCCACAGTAATCAGGGGGAAAATGAGCTGTCAGGACAGGTCCCAGTGTAAGAGGCAGGGCTGTGCTGGCTCCAAATACCAAAAGCAGTAACCTGCCCCCAGTTTTATTTCTACTTTCTTGTTTCTTGGGGTTTATTTAGATTTTTTATTTTTATTTTTATTTTTAAATCCAGAGTAAATGTAGTGTCAACTGTTGTTCCAATCCTAGCATGAGAGCTGCAGGGTTGTATCCCCTTGGGCCAAGGAGGGAATTGAAACCCTTTCTCACACTCCTTGGGTACATGCCCTACTAGACAAATATTGGAGAGACTTTACACTTTCCACCCTTCAGAGATGGGTGTCAGGGTGTCTGGAATAGCTGTCACAACGGGTAGCTTTCTCTTTTCTTTTAACTTTGAAAAATGAAGCTGAGAGAAAGCAGCATGTCTCCTCCTAAGCAGATATGATATTTTCTCCATTTTACCCTGTATGTTAAGTGACTTTCCCAAAAGCACTCAAGAAGTCTGTGGTGTCAGAAATCCAAGGCTTGCAGCCACACCATTGCAACATCTTTCCTAGTGTGGGATGGGGAGTAGGATCCTCTGTGCAAGAGTAGACATGCAAATGATGGCTGGGAGGAGTGGCTATGATGTTGGAACTATTTCCTTCACTATCATATGTGTCCCAGAGCAATATGGGACAATTCTATTCCTTTTCTATGTTGTTTATACATTATCCAGCCCAAAAAGGAATTAAGCTAGTGTTTCACTCCAAGGTCTATGTATAAAAAATGATGGTGACAAGGTCCTGGGCAGTAAAGGGTTGTTGGCATGGGAGGTTTGCCTCCACAGAGCAGACTCAGTAGCTGTCTTGGAGTCATCAAGGTTCCTTTTGCAAAGGAGCTTCTGCACCTTCAGGAGAAAAGTGGGATGCTGAGAGGAAAACCCTTAGAGCAGGGTCCATCCCTACTGCTTGCCTGTCAGTTCTCCAGCTGCTGAGGTTTGCTACCTTCCTCGCAAGATGTACAGCCCAGAACCACCTCAAGCAAGACACTTTCCTCCCTCCCTCTTCCCCTCCCTCCCTCCATCCCTCCCTCCCTCCTTTTCTTTCTTGACTGCACAGATCTCACTACTTTCTTTTAAAGAACAGTCAGTGAATACAGTGGTGCCCCCTTTCTAAAAAACCACCTGGCTCTTTGAGCTGTGTTCCAGCACACAGGACTTCCAGCTTCAGATCCCAGCACATCTGAAGAAGGGTCCTTGTCCCAGGAACCTGCTGTTACCACCAGGCCACTGTGCAAGGAGGAAAGAAAGATTTAGGGTGTCAAAAGTGGGGATAACAGGGCTCAGTACTCTGGTACAAAGGTGGTAAAAAGGGACTGTAGCTTTTAAAGACCAAAATAAACCATTATGTCCACCCTTCTACTTCACTATAGTCATTCATGCCTCATATCTGGAATATCTACCTGACCTGGGGTTAATCATGTAGTCATTCAGAGAAAGATTCAGGGAAAATAAGTCACTGTCTAGGCAGCAGAACCCATGAGAGCAGGTTTCATATATTAGACAGTCAAGATATTTATGCAGTTATTCATTTGCCTTGCTCATACCACATCTTGATGAACCTTAGTTCATCTCCAACAACTTCTGCCCACGATTCTGAAGACATCACTGAATTTAGCATTAGAGGCTCCTGCAGAGATCGGCAGGACTGTCCTCAGGTGCATGGATAAGGAATCAGAAGCACAGGCTGACTAAAGGATATCCCCAAAGTCACGTAAAAAAAAAGTCCTGTGAAAGCAGGAAATCAAATCTCAGATCACCCTGTGCTCAGGCCTCTGAATTCTCATACTAGTACTGCCCAGCCATGTGGTTTTGCATCCCAAGACATTTCTGCTGCTGAGGCAGGGTGGTCAGAGATGTTCTGCGTGGGACATTCAGGCTCACACCTTCACAGACTGGGCTCCTTGGGAAATCATTTCCAGAAGGGACCAGTGACTTGGAGAGCTCTGCATGAGGGGACTGCTGCAAAGCAGCCCTGTAGGTCCTCTGTAAGTCTCAGCACCTCTTTCACCGATAGCTAACCCCCACAAAGACGTCCAAAATGGAGTAGCTTGAAGCACCAGCCACCCAAGCCTCCAAGCCCTGCAGGGAAACTCAGGAGCAGGCAAGAATTAAACAAGCTGAAGCCAGAGCTTTGGTGACCTTGTGCTGCACTGAAAACAAAGTGGTTAAAAAGCTCGTAAGTCAACATCCCCCATGAGGTATTAGTCCCTATTAACCTTCTCTTGCCAGATGACTTTCCAGAAGCTCGCTTCAAGTCATAACGAGCTGCTTGTCTCCTGCTACCAGAACCACCCAGAGAGGAATGAGGCGACCTGACAAATATACTGCACTTTCCTGTTATCTTTGCTAAGTCTCTTGCATTTTTATATGGCACCTTAATAACCCCTCATTTCCATTACAAGTGCATGCTTTCCTTCTGCTTATCTGTATCTCTATACACTCCTTCTCCATTCCTGCAGCCACACCGCCTCCGGCTACAACCTGGGGAGCTCTTCAGAGCTCAGCAGGGTCAGGTCTGCTTAGCAATCAGAGGCCAGTCCTATAACTTAGGAGGTGGCAGGACGTGATTCACGCGATGGCGCTCTTCCATCTGCGTCAATATTGAACCCAGTGCCTTAAGTTAGGGGTAGGAGATGTAAAACCCAGTGCCCTAATTTCATGGAGTCATTAAGAGATCGGCTGCAACTTTCTCAAGAGACAAACTCCTAACCTCAGTGCCCGGGGCCAGATTTCAGCTTCTTCTGCTCTGCCTGCCTACATTCCCCAGGTAGTTACCATCAGATACAATGCTATTTGCTTCCTGTTGTGTGCTGTTAAGTGGTGGCTGCACTCCACCCCAGGGGTGGCTGCATTTCAAAAGCAGGGGAGTGATTACTTCGTATTCTGGCTGTAAAAGGCACCGGGCTCTTTCTGGGAAGAGGAGAGCTGAGTATAATCGGTGCTTCTTAAGGCAAATCCTATCAATACCCTCCTGGAGCTGCAGGCTTTCAGGAAGGGCTAGCACCAGTGGAGAGTTTAGGTAACAGAGCTGGGTTTTAGGTAGGATTGGATGTCTACAACCAGGGCAGTTTTCCTGTAACCCCTTGTAAAGCTGCAAACAAGTCCTGGAAAATGCAGAAATTCTGCAGACCTTCTGGCTGCGTTGCCTAAAGCTCCCTGGACTTTGGTGAGCTCTGCAGCTGAATGCACCACCTCTGTGCTGAGCTAGTGGCTTCTGCTAAATCCCAGGTGGGATCCCCAACCCATGGATTTCTGAGCCAAGGCCACCCTTCTCATCCTCATGCAGGAGAAGGTTTTCTGCACAAACACCATGGCAGCAGTTACTTGCTTGTCAGTCCCAGTATGGCAAGGCATTGGGGGCTCTCCATCGTATTCACAAACATCAGTTGGGCACTTGTAGCACCTTCCCAAGTAGTCAAAGCCTGCATCAGGTCCCCCCTTCTAAGCAGAGGAAGGGGTGACTCCCAAGAGATGAGAGCAAACCTATCCAAGCAACACACTTTAGCCACTACAGCTGTGAGATAAAGGGCCTGGGGGTGAGGGGGGAATAATTATCATCTCCTGTCCATGACATATCAAGCAGCATATCAAGAGGTTTCAAGATTAGTGACACCACAGTGGGAGGAGATGGGAGGTGTGTCAGCTATTCTCTGGTCAGGCACTCTGTCCTCTACTTTCCAACCAGAGAGTAATGACATTAGTCCCACCAGCTTATCTGACTAGCTTTTATGAGAACCCTTTGCCTTTTACAGACCCCAGGCCTGGTCATTAATGCCCTTGGACATACCATGCCAAGCCTCCCACCCCCATGATTTGGTGTCTGGATTCTGTCTGGGCTTAGGCAAGTGCAAGATGCTAAGTTCCCAGTCTTGTTAGAACTGGACTCATCCGTTTATGTTCAAAAGCTGAGCTTTCATCCAGCTCAGGAACTGTATGGTCATCAGTTAAAGGAAGCTGAGACCCTCCAGGCTGGACAGATGCTGAACAAGGGGTTTTCAAAATCACATTGGAATTGAGGGTTCCTGCATTTTCCTTTTTTGGTTCTAGCCCTTGGTGACTTACTAACCTCACGATGTGCATTGACATCATGTTCCAGGACATTGTTCATACCTTTGGCTTGTAAGTTCACGCACATTATGTGATTTGCATAGTGTTGTATTTGGTAGTCTTCCCAAAGTGAAGCAGTGCTGCACAAGTTCTTGCTTAAGCCTTCAATCCAGCTGGGACTGCTCTGCAAGTGTGCAGTTTTGAGATCTTCCCTGAGAACATGTTGGGTTTTTGGCTTGGCATATTAAAGTCTCCTCATGTTAGTAAAGCCTGAAAGCATCTAGAAGGTAAAGATTAAGCCAAAATACCCAGGGAAAACTCAGATCAGCAAAATACGGTGCAGAGAAGGTTTGAGAGGTTTTGAGGAGGCACCCCGTCAGCTGGTGTAAAGGTCAGTAGAAGGTGGTAAAGCTGTAACAACTAAAAAGCCAACATTCTACTTTTATGGATCCATTGATATTTCAACACTTTTCTAGCCTAATCATCTAAAAGGTGTTGAAGACAATATGCTTTCTTGGCTAACTGGTCCATAAGCATGAAGTGACCTCATGTGGGGAATGTTATGAGAGGTTAAGGGAAGCCAGCTATCAGAATGATTGTGTCTTCTCAGAATTGCCTCAAGGGTTTGAGAATAGCCTTTTTTAATGATAAAAATGCCATTTTGTTGAAATCCAGAGCCGATATTTTGGTATATTCCCAATTTGAAAAGTTTGGGTTTCATTTTGACACAGTGTAGAAGAAGCGCTGGCATCCAGGAAAGCCAGGCTAATGCTGAGCTGCCCTTGCCCACCCAGCTCCTGATAGGATGAAAAGCCGTGAAGGAAGGTCTCCATGCAGACTAAGGCTCCTCAGTTTCTAACCATGAAGTCTTTTGGCTGATCCCACGCATCATCTTGAGGCAACGGGCAGAAAAGGAAAGCTCATTTCCAGTCCCTTTGGCAGGGGCCTGGATTAGACAAGTGAGCAAAACTCTGATGCAAGATGCCATATATTGAACACTGTCTCTAAGTGAGCCAGGCAGCCTAGGAAAATTAAGGTGGACTCAGGATGGAAGGCAGGGACAATGCTTAGTTTACATAGTGAGGATCAGGGAGTATCAGGCCATCCTGGAACTTTCCTACCTTCCAGCCATCAGCAGTAGGAGTTCAAGGAGGAGAAGGTCCTTTACCTGGTGCTGGTCCCACCACTAAGGGTGGGAGACTGTCATTAAGTGTGGACCTGTATTTTCCATGTTATGGAAACATAGCCCAAATTCTGTGCAAAGTACCATCTAAGTATATTCTATACGCCCCCCACCCTCCACCCACCCCAGAAACCCAGGTCTTCACTTTTTGTTTTGCCACGGCCCTATCCTAAGACCTTGGGATGACCTTAGTCAAAGCTTCTTGGCTGACCTCAGTGGCCTTGAATCAAGCCTGGTCCTGTCTGTACAGGAGCTTATTTCCTAGTATGTCTTTGGAGTAGGTCCAAGCCAGACCACAGGGAATAGGATAGTTTCCTGGTCTTCTGCCATGCCCTCGAGAGAAGGCGTTCACAGGGGCTGATCATAGCCACCTGTGGTCCCTTCACTGGCCACTATTCATTGATTTCTCTCTTTCACAGCTACCAGGGAATCAGCTTTTGTCCATGCCATTGCCTCTGCTGGAGTGGCTTTCGCAGTGACCAGATCCTGCGCCGAGGGCTCGGCCACCATCTGCGGCTGTGACACCCGCCACAAGGGCTCTCCTGGGGAAGGCTGGAAATGGGGGGGCTGCAGCGAGGACGTGGAGTTTGGGAGCATGGTGTCTCGGGAGTTTGCGGATGCCCGAGAAAACAGACCAGACGCTCGGTCAGCCATGAACAGGCACAACAACGAAGCTGGAAGGACCGTAAGGACATTTAGTTTCACCTTTCTCAATCTCCCTTTAATCTTTTTTTACCTGCCCCAATGAACAGTGGGAGGGTGTAACTAAAACTAAATCTGGGCTGGTTTACATCATGAAGCAAATGCTACCTGCCCTATCATAGTTCTTGTCAGGGAGTTGATTGATGTACTTGACCTATGAAAGCTCTAAGTAAATTTACCCACCCAGATGTAAATGCTTACCTTGGAGTCAGTGTTCCAGATGTCTTTGTAGAGAATGGATCAAGACAGACAGGTCTAAGATGGGATTTCATCCCAGCTTGAAGGAGTCATTTGAAATAGCTCTGTTAATGATGCCCTAACTGTGCCTGTCTGCCACGGCTGGCTGTAGGAAGAAGGTCAGCTGAACAGCCAGAGAAGTCTGTACCGTAGACATCTGAAGTTAAGAGAGATGAACCAGGGTTTATGGGGAGGATTCAGCTGCTTAAGCAAGGGCATTTTAGTATTAACTGAGATATCCTGAAGTATCTAGCCTGTTCTTGAGCTGCTCTAGGAAAGACTGGGACTCCTGCAGGTCCTCTGCCAAATTTAACTGGTGTCTCGGACACCTCTGGAGCTCACAAGTGGCATTAAATGCATGTGTTTAAGCAACTGAACCCCAGCTTGAGTGCAACTGTCCATTGGCCTGGGACCACTATCCTGGTCAGCAAGCTTGAGGGTGGGAAAGAGCAGGAGAGCATTTTTCACCTCCCCTCTTCTCAACACTGTTGCATTTCCCAGGGAATATTTAAAGAAAATGAGAGGGAATGTGACTCTGGTGCCTCTTGATTAAACCCGGACTGTGCCCCATAGCCAGCTAATGTGTTTTCACTTCAAACAGTTGCAGAGTAAAATGTGTAAGGGAACTGAAAACACAAAGTCTACCCTAGTCACGGTGACTCCCTCATACACAGTGAACTTTTTCCATAAGGTGGAATTCTCCTCAGTAAGAGGGCATTCTCTTTTTCATCTCGGTAATAGCCTGTAAATGCCAGAAGAACGTAACCTATGGGTAGTAATTGGTGAAATTCAGTCACAAAGCTGTTGTTAATGGAGATTATGCCATGGCTCCTGTGAGATAACCACACTTTTTTTCTCATATTGTAAGCTTGAGATAGTTTATCCCTCAGTGGAAGATAGATACCTGACTGTAATCAAAAGAGATTAATATGGTCTTGTTCCCGCAACAGAAGGCCTTACGCATGCCTGGGAAGACACGCAGTAGGTTATGACAAAGCCATCACAGCTGCACTGTGCTAGGAATCATCTGTCCTCAATCAGCCTAGGACCTTGGTCTGAGCTCCTCAGGTGGACACCATCAAACCCTGGTGGAGTTATCCCTCCTTATGCCACTGAAGATCTATTCATTCTGAAATAGGGACTACAACACTTCAAAATGAAAGACCACCAGAACCAAAAATTATCTTCAGTGAAGACAAATACAAGCAATGTGGTGTCCTCCAGCACTGGCCCAGATTATCCTGGGTACCATAAAGCATTGTGAGTTGCTGGTGGCAGCTGCTGGGGTAGATTATGAAATACATAGGACTGTGGAGAAGCTGAGTAGAGTGGAGCAGAGGGATTTGTCCTAAAGTGAGAATCCTTGGAAAAATTCTTTGAGCAAACTTCCCTGTGGACACTGGCCTTTTTACTGTAATTCTTGTTATTTGACACTGAGTTTTGTAGATGTCAAAGATTAGAGACCAGCTGTCACACTGTTATCTGAAATCCCGCTGTTTCACAAAGCACTAGTTTTGTCCATTCTTACCACGCCAGCACCCATGGGGTAATTCTTCCAGGACTCCATGCTCAAATGCTTTCAGCTAAACCTGAGCCATGGGCAATGTTTTATATTAGTTCCCATATGAACTCAAACCCTACTACCAGGCCAGAAGCTTTGATTAAGTTCAGCATGATTATGTGAACCAAACATTTTGTGGTTCTCTCTCATTGCTAATTACAACCTCATTTGCGGTGGGTGATACTCCGTAAATAACGCAGGAAAGCACCTGGTGAACACCAAGGTGCTGATTCATGGCAAATCTTTTGGACTCAGGCTGGCACTAGTCTGTTCACGTACCCAGAAATTTGCTGATCAGTCTGAAAATGCAGATTATCAAGTTAGTTGCATAAGGCTGTCTCCCACCTCAAAATACTGGAGGGCAACACCACTAGAAACCTTTAGACTAGTTTCAGAAGAGGTAAAAGCGAATAGCAAACTTTGGGGATCAATAATCACCTTTCTATTTATTTCAGAATAGTGTTTTATGTCGAAGTCTGAGCTTTTCAAAATCAGAAATTGGGCTTCTATTACTTTTTTTTTAAGTGCTTTTTTTGAAAAATCATAAGCCTGGCTTAAAAATAAAAATGTCTTACTTTTCAAGTATCTGAACGTGATTGCAGCAAGGCTAGAACCTTGTTTGCTTAAGTAAATGTGAAGCTTATGTAAAAGATGCAATTCTGTGCTAGATGGTTACAAAGTTTCGTATTTCTTTAATTTCCAAGGGAATAGCAAGATGCAATTCTGTGCTAGATGGTTACAAAGTTTCGTATTTCTTTAATTTCCAAGGGAATAGCTGTATATTTCATTTCAGACGGCATCATTTTAGAAGATTTAGAAGATCAGTTGTGGATGCCCCATCCCTGGAGGGGTTCAAGGCCATGCTGGATGGGGCTTTGAACAACCTGGTCTGGTGGGAGGTGTCTCTGCCCAGGGCAGGGGGGTTGGAACTTGATGATCTTGAAGGTCCCTTCCAACTCCAACCATTCTATGATTTCTGTGATGTTTGCTTCTCTGCATAGATGGGTCTGAATTGTGTTCCCGGGTGACAGTACTGCAATATTCACACATCGCCATTGATAAGACAGAAGTTAGCATGCACAGAAATCACTTCAGCCCTTAGTGAGAGCACTTAGTAGATGCTTAAAGTTGGAGTGGGAATTGGAGATAGTCACTTGAAAAGTATAAAGTTGCAGAGGTTTTATCTGCTTCAGATCCAGCATTGGTGCAGGGCACAGACCGGAGAATAAGGTGGGTTTTTTCTACAAGTGTGTAAATGTATCTATGAAAATGTTGCAGTTCTTTAGGAAATCCTGAATAAATAGCAGAATGCAATACATGTTTTGATTCCAGGCTAATGCCTTCTTTTTTCTTTGCCTTTCCTCTCCTCTTTTTCAGTCTATTATTGAACTCATGCATCTAAAGTGCAAATGTCACGGCCTCTCAGGCAGCTGCGAAGTGAAGACCTGCTGGTGGTCTCAGCCAGACTTCAGGGTCATCGGTGACTACCTCAAGGACAAGTACGACAGTGCTTCTGAAATGGTGGTGGAAAAACATCGAGAATCCCGTGGCTGGGTCGAGACCCTCAGGCCCAAATACAACTTCTTCAAAGCTCCAACTGAGAAAGACCTGGTTTACTACGAGAACTCACCAAACTTTTGTGAGCCCAACCCTGAGACAGGTTCCTTTGGGACCCGTGACAGGATCTGTAATGTCACTTCCCATGGGATTGATGGTTGCGACCTTTTGTGCTGCGGCCGTGGGCACAACACAAGGACTGAGAAACGGAAAGAGAAGTGTCACTGTATCTTCCACTGGTGCTGCTACGTCCGCTGCCAGGAGTGCATACGAGTCTACGATGTCCACACGTGCAAGTAAAGCAGGCAAAACGCTTTGCTGGGCTCCAAGTGGAGAGATGGATTTGAGCCTACTTCCTCTGAGGTTGCAGACATGGGAGAAGTCTACTTTTTTGATATTAAAAGAATAAAAACTTTAAAAAAGGCTAAAACTGGTTGGATAGAATAGGTCTAATGACTTCTGGGCTATCCTGAGGTACATCTGGCAGTCACACAAGTTACGCCCTAATGATGCCTCCTTTAGGAGACAGCAGATTTTCAACCAGCCAACAACATGGAGCTGGAAAGAAGAGCATCAGCAAAAGCATGGATTTGCTCTGCTCTCACCCACCTGAGTGACTAGTGTGATTAAGTGTCTTTTGAAAGACTTGCATCTTCCTAAATATCTCCTTTTCCCTCGGCCAGGCAGAGGCTGTTGGACAGCAGCACTAAGCTTTCTGAGATCTATCTACACACCCAAATGGCCAGATTCTGTGTATAATATGAGCAACAACACAGCAGAAAAAGAAATAAAAGCAAATAAATTAAGGATTAAAAAAAAACCAAACCCAAAACGCAAATACTCCTTTGCTTGTGCCCTGAAACCAGAGAAGTCTACAAATATATAATAGAGCTGTAGAGTGGGCAGGCTCTTCATGTGAACTTTTTAGCATAGTAGCTTCTGCCAGATGTGACATAGGATTCAGTGACACCTGTAAAGAGGGAAGGAGGCAGAAGGAGAGGGAGACAAAGAGAGAGAACTTCTGATGGTTTCCTGCAAATGCCCTGTTGACACACAGGTGATGTGCACAGAACAGAAAAGTTCAGTGCCTGATATGTGAAGTGAAGAGGACTCGATGTGTGCATTGAGAAGACAGTCCCACGAACGGAGATGTTGCTCCAGCCATGGCCTGGTACGTGGCTCAGCCAACGAGTCTCCCTTGGAAACCTGCAGCACGGAGAGAGTCTCCTGGGGATGGACACTTGCTGCTGGGTATAGGATATCCAGCTCCTCAGCATCCCAGCTTGTTCCTGTAGTGGAGGAAAGGGAGAACCTTTATCCTTCCCACCTCATTAGAGAATGCCATCACACACAGTGGAAAGTGCACTTAGTCCACCCAGTCTCTGCACCTCATGTTGGCTTCCCCCTAGGCACTTAGCAAAAGCCTTAGGCCACAAGTCTGTGGGGAACATGCTCTGAAGGACTGTTTGTCACGCATTAATTTCCATGATGGTAAACCAACCCTCCACTCCTCCACAAGAGTTTCAGACTCAGGCCAAATTTTGATCTGCCCCTAATTTCCACAGCCATTCCCATCTCTAAAAGTGGCACAGATTAATATGCACAAAATGCAGACTCTGTACCAGCCCGGAGTTTGGGCAAGTTTGAACAGCAGAGCCAAATCCCAATTTTGCAGTGCTAGCCCATTTCTGCTCTTCACCTCTGACTCCTCATCTTTGCATGCTGCTCTACTTCTGATTTCAGATCAGGATTGCCATTTTACAGAAGTAGCTCTCACCTCCTTCCAAGGGCATCCAGCCATGTGAGTATCAGGCATGAATCTCAGCCCATCACCTTAGTGTTGCAGCACTGTAATTCTCCTTGAGTTATTCCTGGTCGATACTCACGTATATGAGTGATAATCAAGCATGGAGTCATAACTTGTTTAGCCTCGGATGCTTGTCCTGTGTCCTCTTTGTTTTATCCATACCTTTGGATTCCTGTCCGGGAAAAAAGACCATGGTTTGGCATTTTTTCTTCCTCTTCAGTACAGGAAGGGAAATGAGGCATGATCTAACTCCCAGTGACCCATAAGACTTTTCATGGCAAGTTGGCTAGTCCACACCTAGATGTCTACATAGAGGAATCAAAGTGCTTGCTCTTCTCTCCCTGCATGTCAGCTTATCCCCAGGAACCAATGGAGTATGCAGAAGAAGCAGGGAACACACAGCTTAATCCCATCAGAGAGAAAACAGGAGGAAATGATGCCTCCAAGGACTGACTCTGAATCATGTCATCTCCTGGGACTATTCCTAAGCTGGTGCAGTTTGTGCATCACCCATTTGCCTCAGGTCTGTGCCCAAGAGCACACTCTGGCTTTGCTTATTAATGGAGGCACTTCTATCAACGCTCTGAAAAAAAAAAAAAACACCAACAAAAAAAACCACTGTGATGAAATGAGAGCAGAGACATGGAAAGGGCGGGAAGGAGAGAGGAAGAGATCGGGTGAGACAAAAGAAAAAACAGCGAGAAAACCATTCAATCATATCTGTGCAGGTAAACTATGCACCCGATGGATGCCCACACACCGGCTGGTAGAAAGCAATAGATCACTAAAAACTGCGAGAAAGCTGGAGCAATTAATGGATGCATGACTGATTTTTTAATAATACAATCTGGGAGAAAAGGAAATCTGATTGTTATGGTGAATGCAGAAGGAAGTCACTGCAAGAAGAAATTGCCACAAAACCCAATATTGAAACACAAGCTGTCAGGAAAGCTGAAGAAAACCATATAGGTGGTGGAGACATTGATGAATTGGAAAAGATGGGACAAGGAAAGATACCTCCAATTTACCTAATATGATATAGTGCTGGCAATCACAGCGATAGATGTTAGACACGTGCCACCAGATACCTTCGTCAGTGAGTGGTGCCTTGACAACGAGGGTGCTAATCATTGCAATTGTCAATCCATTGGCTTCAGCAGGATCACACCCACAACTAATTTTACCCTAATATTTTTAAGCAAGGTGGTTTCAGACTCCTTTTTCTACCGTACTACTGAAGAAATGGGTTGAAGGATTTGGCTTCCGTGCATGGGAGCTGGACTCTGACCCCAGCCCATCCCACAGCACATGAACATCCACCGTTTCTGCTTTTGCACCAGAATCAAGCCCAACATCAGTAGCAGATGAAGCTCTTCGGGATACGTGGGAGGGGAAAAAAAACCCAAACTAGGCATTTGCTGAGCAATTACCTCTTAAGGTGAACAAACAGATTTTGACTGCAGCAGTGGAATTTATTTCATCTGGCCATGTCATCTGGTCTAAGCTATTTATCTAGTTTTCTGCTAGGATCAATGGCAAGAAACAAGCAAGTCCAGAAGGTGACTCATCATGGCCTAGGATGATATCTAAGCTATGTTTGGTAAATTGCCCTCTGGATGTACCTCTGTCTTTTCTCTGACTTTAGCTGATGAGCTCAGACTAGGTGATGAGCTCATAGATGGGTATACAGCCTGACAGCATGAAGTCCACCATGAGTCAAGGCGGTGAAGCTACAATCTGATCATCAGATGAGATGGGCTGGAAGTTGTAGTGCTTCATTCAAAGCTGGGGTCAGGCATGAAACACTTCAGTGGTTGGGGACTTCTACCCCATTCATGGGATTTTTAACGAAGCCTATGCATACTTGTTCAGTTTTATTACGTAATTAGTCATCCACCATGATGATATAATGTAAGGGGTTGAACAGCTGTGACTAAAGTCAATGAAAAATGCCTTTGTGAATCCTGTTAATCACCCCATGTGCATCTGAGGGTCCTAGTTCTGAGACTGACTCTGCCCACCCATGAGGAGGGAAGAGGACAAGCCTGCCAAGGGTCTGGGAGCATGCTGAGTGCTATCTCCCATGGCTTTGGAGAAGGGACTTGGGCGTCAACCCCTAATACACATGAACTCAGGAAGTGTCTTCAGAAAACTAAGATCCCTCTCCACTGCCTACACTAAATGTCTCAAGTCAGGGTTAATACTGTACTGGTATGAAAGACTGTATCAACGATGAAGGAGGTGACATCCCTCCTTACACATTGTCATGCCTACATTGGGCCTCATTTAGGAGATGGTTTAAATACAACCTAGAGCCACCTTCTGCCTCAGGTTCTCCCATTCTGTGAAAATGATAAGGCTTTCCTTATGGAAGGGACTTAGGATTTCGCTCAATAATACAAGCATCTGATGATATTTTAGGTGCTCTACAATATCCTGTCGGGATCCAGTTGTTGCTTCAATGATTAAAAGACTCCCAGAATCTTGAATCTGGTCAGATATGTCACAGACTGTAGGGTGTCCAAAATGACACAAGATACCTGTGTGTAGAAGGTTGAATTGTGCGCTTGTCTGGAAACAATTTTTGGTCAAAACTTCCCCTCCACCTCAGTTGAGTGGAGTAATTCACCAATCTATAGTCAGAAAAAAGGAACTCCCAGAAATGGGAGCTGTAGACAGCTCAACCTCTGTGATCTGTGGTGCCCTTCCCTTCAGTTTTTACTTCTAATGAAGTTTGTCCTCAGTCAGGTGGTTTGTATCAGGGATGTGTCTGGCAGTACCAGGGAAAAGGGAGAAGATATCATCCAACCAAGTAATGCAGATGTCAAAAATAAAAATAAAAAAGGAACTTAATTCCATCCTCCTACATGCTGCTATCCAACCTTTCCTTTAGCTGAACAGATGGGTTTGACGGGCCCCATCAGCTCCTCATCCAACCTCATTAAAGACAGTGGAGTTACCAGCGAGGGGTGAATTTGGCCTCATCTCTTTTCTTTCTATGAAAGAAATGGAAAGTTTAGGAGTGGGTTTGGTTTTTTCTTGTTGTGGTTTAGTTTTAGAATTTGGGGGGTTTCTCTTTCTCAGAGAAAAGCAAAACATGGGGAGGGAAATGCATGACATTTTCTGTTACTTGACCTCTGACGCGTCTCTTTTGGCTTTGCATAGTGCTCAGCACCAACAGTCTTCTCCAAAGCATTTTGAAGTCTCCCGAATTGTTTCCACTCCTTACAAGGGGCTTCATGTGCAAAACTAAAGCAGTCAGGAGTTAATATTGGGAGGGGACTGCAGAGACAACCACGCCACAAAATGCAATATGGCACAGAAGCCTCTTGAGTCAGCACCAGCCACGTGCCCTGAAGACACAAGTGCTGTAGTCTTAGCTGGGCATTGCAGGACTTCTGTATAAGCAAACCTTAGAGAGCAATTTCTTCTGCCACTCAATATAAAATATGTTTGGTGTTTTCAGTGCATTAGATAAATCACCACAGAGATGTCCATGGATTATAATACATTCCTCACATGTGTTCATATGCTTGTCACGCCCCCATCCTTAAATTCAAATACAGAAGAAACACTATGAACTTTGTGTCACTTTTTTAGCTTCAAAGAGAGATTGAAAATCTGGGGTTTGATATTCTTGGGGATATTCAGAATTACAGCTTGAGCACTCTGCAAGAGCTAGGAGTTGTGAATCCAGTCCTAGGTTTTGCACAATGGAAATTGCCCCAGGCTTCCCTTGATGCCTTAATGATATTGCTTTGGGAAGGTAAAACAGGGCCTTGAAAAGGCACCAAATCAAACTGCCCTGAAGACACCAGCCATTGCACCTGGTTAAATAGGTTGCCCTTAGAAAAATGACTCCTGTCTCTTCCAGAGACCTGCTCTAGAGCTGAGGCTGCCGAGGAGGCAAGGCTCTGCCATCAGTGGCATACCGAGAGGGGGATGTTCACTCAGATCTCTCAGTCACTTGCACAAGAAGCTTTTTGGATGAGAAGTTGTAGAGCGAGTGTTAAACGATGGGAGGGAAGGTGGGCTGGGAAGGAGGAGATTCCATCTCTTCTTCATAGCTATGTCTCCTATCTTCTACCTCCCTTGAAGCTAAATCTTGGCTCTTCTAGTAAGGAATTCTTGGTATAGGAGAATCTCTGAATCTCTTTTCTAGATTTTCCTTCTCTCACTGGGCAGCAGTAGTGGGATCTGGCTTGCTCTTTGCTGAATTGTTTTTTTCGTGGCTTCTTCCCTGCCATGCTCCTGTTTCCTGCCTTCTCTTGTGTGCTCCAACAAAGCTGCTGATCTGCAGCTCATCACTATTCAGCAAGGCGACAGGACCCTCCTGCCTCAGGCCTCTGCTAACTGCTGTGGGGTTTAGCTATTTCCATTTGGTGGGAAATGAAAGATCCTGTGGCCTCCATTTTGAGAAAAGGATGTTTAGTTCTCATTCCCAACACTTCCAGTGTCTCCAGGGTCTTGGGCAAGTCAATCTGCTCCCACTTTGCTGATGTTTCCGGAGATGTCTTTGGTCCATCTCCACCTTGAAGGTGGATGTTTTCTCAAGCACAAACAAGAGACCAGTAGTTAACTCCCTGACAGTGGTACCTGGGGTGGGATTCAGAATACAAAGTGAGGTGCTTAAATGCAGATATGTTCATGTGAGCCAGGTGCTTAAATTCCTATACAAGCGCAATGATGGGCTCTGTTTGACTAAACATAAAATTTAGGTCTGAATTCTTGAACACACATTCCCCATGTGTGTTCATGTGCTTGTCGTGACCCCATCTTTAATTCCATAGCACCAGACTTACAAGGGTATTAAAGGGAGCAAAATAATTATTTGATTCCATTTTACTGAGTGGTATGTAGTGGGTTTGACCCCAAGGCTCTTCCTGTTGGTGAGCACATAGTGAAAATGGTTGAGTCCCACCAACTCACCTACAGGAAAAGTCCTGCTGTTATGTGAATACCATCCAGATAGACAAAGCTCCTGAAGAACAACAGTCACAATGGTCTTTTCTGCAATGATTTGGTCTCCTCCTCAGTCTCTGTAGTCCTTGCTTTTCTTATACGTGTTCTGTGGACAAGGGGACTGCTCTGCATAGAAATGAAGAGTGGGGAAGGTATGAGGAGAAGCTTTCCTAATTTTCCTTTCTTTTCCAAATTTCTTCTTATTTATTAGTATTTATTTATTTCTCACCATTCATTCCACTCCATCAAAAGTCCTGAAGGCACATCTCAGACATATGCTAGCAAGCATTTGAGTGTCACCCATGTTTTTCAGGGAAGGCATCATCTTGTCAGAGCTCATTCCCGACATGCACTTGCCACCCACTGCTATCACTTGGAAAGCACAAGAGACCTGAGTCTTTCCAAGTCAGGCTCCCCAAACCTCCAAAAAAACTCCTGTGTGTGATGAAATCCTCCCCACTGAAATCCTGGTTCCTACTGGTGTGCATTCTTCCAGATCCAGTTGCCCCACTGCCAGCCTGTCCCTGACTGACTGCAGCTCAGCCTTGCGCCTCTTAATCTCGGTGGAGAAACACTCAATCTATCTCTTATGGCATCGCTTTCTGTCACTCCCAGGACAAAACCTGCCCAAACAAGACCTGTCGTAGCTTTGGACTCTCTGACAAGCCCACCAGCAGTGTGGAAGACATAAAACACAGACCTGTAGCACCCCAGGGGATTCCCCCATGGTACAAAATATGCTTGTCCGGCAGTCAAGGACAAGTATCTTCTTGTGGGTGGGTTTTTTCACTATTGCTTTCCCTTCCCACAGACTGTCTGCCTGATTACATCGCCTTCTTCAAAGCTACATCACCGTCTGTAACCCTTCCTCAGCCTGTCCCTACCATCACCCCACCTGAGCACCCCTTTGTACAGATTGCATGTATGATACAACCTGAAATTCCAAAGCTATTGTACAAAGTAGGATTGTCACCTTTTTTTCTTCTCAGTATTTTGTTAAGTCCGATGATTTTTTTATAATTATTTATTTTATGAATAAATGTATATATTAGTAAGAGTATATATTTGCGGAAATAACTCATCGGGACAGTGTTGTTGCTCTGCTGTTGTGCTTGTGACCTCATTGGCTTCTACTCTATTTTCTACTGACAGCACACTAGCGATGTCTTGTAACTGTTTTTTGTTACCAGTTAAGTTTGATAGATGTGTTAACTTTATAATGAAAATTAAAAAAAAAAAAAAAAAGGCATTAATTTTAACCTGTGTTTGGGTATTTTTCCAACCATTTCACAGTTTTGATGGGTTCATATAATGGGCTGAAATACAGTTGGGGAGAAGTAGGGTGCTAATATATCTCCCTCTTGTAGGACAGAAGTTCGGTTTGGAAAACGAGATGCCACCTGAGTTGGCCTCATTTAAGCCAAGCCCAGTTGCTGTGGTAGGTGACAACCCAATTATGAGTAAAACACATACATTTAAACTGCCACAAGTCCATTTCTCATCTGAGCATCTCTAGGACCCAGTTTCCCTCCAAAACTCCAGCTGCAATATGAAGAAAAGTGGCCAAAAGACAGACTTCTTGCTTCAAAAGCAAGAAGGACAACAATCAACTATGTGGCTACACATGGTTGAGAGCTGGTACATAGTGAGCCACTACCACCTCTGACTGATGAAAATATTCTTTCTCTGGAGCAAGAAAAGCCTGACATGGGCAAGACACCACTTTGCACAATGCCTCTAGAAGGGTCTCAGAAATTTTGAGTTGGTTTTGCCATTTTCTGCCATTTTCTTCCTCTGTTAGTGCATTAGGTTGGGAGCCTGCTGGGTGCAGTCGTGCAACCACCAAGGTTGTAGTCATGCTGGAAAATTTAATAGATTCCAAGGAACAAGCATCAGGATATAAATAGGGGGAGACACTGTTGACAGGCAAGATGGGGGGAACCCATGTTCCATGCTGTGTCCAGCTCTGGAGTCCTTAAGAGAGGTTCAAGCCAACCAGCTTTATCCATCATAGGCCTCTATATCCTCTAAGTTCAGCCTTGAGGACTGCTTCGTAGCCAATGGAGGAATCTGAGCACATGCAGAGGATTTGTCCCACTTATTTAAGACATAGACCTTAGTTGGTATAAATCATCTTCCACAGACATCTGTTTTTATACAGAGACTCTAAAGGAGCACATCTACAAACCAAAAAAAAAAAGCACCTTTCCTATGAGAAGGGAACAGAGGAACAAGTAGCATACTGTGATGCCTCAGATGAAATATCCCCCCTGCAAACACACACCCACACCTCGCTTTGAGTGACACAGGTCAAACACCACAGAGAGCTTTGAGCATACCGGACTCAGCATATTTTCCAGAAATAAATGATAAACATTCTTATTAAAGAGCACTTGAGATAAGTTTATTTGTTAAGCTGTGTTGCCTGCTTCACCAGGTTTGAGCAACAGCCTCTTTTTTTTCTTTCAGCTTAAATAGTAAAAACTAAGAAATGAGTGGACATCTCAGTTGCTCTTACCTTATACATGCTATTAACCCCTACTGACCCTTTTTATGAACTAAAGAAGGAAATCTGGTGACAGTAACGCACTGCTGCCCTGTGACCTGGACTTTTCATCAACCGGGAAATCATAGAAGTCTTCTCTTTTGCAGAACAGTCCTTCTCCCCTCTATGGGTAGGCTGTACATCCTGTGGTTACATTTAGCCATTGCAATAGTCTTTTCTCATGACAACCTCAGTGACTGAAGTCACCTAAAAATGTTCCACCACCAAGGACAGCTATTTGGTACACAGAACCTTGGGTCTAGCGTCATTCCCAAGCATAATTTAAGGATCGATGTGCACACAGGTCTTGATACAGAGAGGCAACTGGGCACCTCACTTCCTTGTAATCTGCAGAGTTGAGATCTCCAAGTTTCTTTGAGAAACGGGGCACTGAACTTGGCCAAAGGTTTGGTTCCCAGGAAGAAATCAGTCCTGACTATAGTACTCCAAAGCCAAACCATGGCCAAGTTCATGTGCTGCATTGCAGGTAGTTCTACATCATCTCCCCTGACTTCTTTCCATGCATGGGCTTCCCAGTCACATACAAAGGCTAACTCAAACCAGTCTGGGATGTGTCATGTCTATAGCACATGCATAAATTGGCCTGTACATAAAACGCCAGCCCAAGGCTTCTGAGAGCCCCCAGAGTCTTTGTGCACCAGTCTGGTAGAAACGAACCACCCATAGACAGACAAATCTGCATGTGAACAAGTCATCCAAAGCCTCCACAAACTTGCAGACTTGCCACACAGGCTTCACAAGGAGTGGGATTCGACTCACAGTTTCAAAGACACACATGTAGGTGCCCACAGAACCACAAATAGACATATCGATGCCCTCTAGGTGTTTTGATCTGCCTGTCCTCCAGGTCTCCTGCAGGCCTCTGTCGTGTCTGGCAGCTCCAGGGAGATGTCTCAGATACCCCCAGACATGTCAAAATGAAGTAGACACTTTAGTCAAGTGAATTGAGCCCAACAGGCCTGAATTTAAGGTCTGACTTTCAAGTTTCCATTATTGTTCATAAAGGCTGATAAGAGATTCATTTCACTATCAGGACTGAGTGCTGCCTTATATCATTTAGGATATCTGCAACATCAGATGGACTTGGCACATGTAGTGCTACAGACCCTTCAGGAGATCCATGTCCTTCTGGAGTGGCAGGGACATACCCAAAGGAATTACACTAAGCTACTGTAGATGGTACCCAACATCTCTGTTTAGACAAGCACGTCGAAAATTACATCTCCACTGGTTGTAATGGGAGCTTGGACTCCAAGCACATGTAGGCAGCACCCCACATATTGCTGCCTAGATTTAGATGTCTTAATCTGCAAGTTGAATCCCGCTTGAGCAATCAGACCCATACAGCATCCTTTGAAGCTGCAAAAACCAGCTGAAAGCAATTCCTGACCAGCAGCTAACCAGGCCATAAAGAAATAAGCTGTGACCCAATATAATTTGAAAGCTTTGCCATCTCATTTCTACCCAGCCTGGCTTTGGAATTTGCTTACTGATCTCTTTTATTTGCAGGTGTGGATTTTTTTTTTAATTTTTTTTTTTCCCCATCGTACAGTCATTTAGAGGCACATAGCCAGATTTGCATTCCACAGGGCTACAATCCGGTCTGGGATTTGCCTGCAAGTGTCAACAGGTGAAGTGTTAACTAATGAACTTGGTGGTAGTGTTAAGGTGAGGTCAGCTCGGTTTCTCTGCAACTTGGTTTCATGCAAGGGCAGCAAGGTTAAATAGACTTTACAGTGATCTCAAATAGATCTGTGCTCTGGACCTGATCCTTTGGAACCTTGTTCCATTCCCCTTAGTTTGTGTGTATCCAAACATCCTGAATTTCATCTATTATGCTGTCGAAGAGGAGGTAGAACAGGGCTGTGTTGAGTATGTCTCACCGCGCAGCTCAGCTCTGAGAAATAAACTGGAGCTGTGGTGTTTTTTTCCTGGGATGTGTGAGGCCGTGGTCACCCTCAATTCTGCAGCATCGATGTGTGTGGGAAACAGTGGTGCTAGTGGTGGTGTGCCAGCTCGTTATAGTGAAAATTTCTTTCAAGCAGGCATCCAAGGAGAGTCTTGAACCTGTTTTTTCTGTCCTAATCAATGCTGCTGGGTTATGCAGGCAGTGTCTTTCATCCTGGGAATATCAAGGTTATTATGCAAAATGGGATAGCTTCAGTGAGAAAAGTATCCCAGAAGAGTCACACAGCAAGGACAGCTGGCAGCATATGGGAATCTGAGTGCAAGCCTCCCCTCCCTATCAGACAGACACTGGAACCTACAGCCAATATCCTGGCTGAGTCACCAGCCATTTCTGAAGTACTGATAGCTCCAGTCTAGTCTTGAGCAACCTCACTGGAATTCTGTTTTCAACAAAGTGCTGCTTTCGAGAGAAAAAATGCTCCTTTCGAAATGGTTGCTCATTCTACGCTCCTCATGCTGCTCCCTCAGAAGCAGTTCACCTGAATTCCAAGTGCTCTTAAAAAGAAAGAAGTAACTTGGGTCCCACCCACTCTTTAGACCCAAGTTCACAGCAGAGACTTCACAGTAGCTTTTGGCTGGTCAATGTGAATGAAGTTGGGTGAGCTTTTTGACAAAGGCTTATCCCTTTGCACATAGACTGTGACGAGACACAGCCCCTTCAAATGCCCATCGAATGGTTACCCATCTGATCGGGTGGTTACACCTACCACACTTCTAACCCAGGCCAAAATAGCAGACCTGACTTTGCAGGAGATTTCTCTCAGGCATGCCTTTGGCAGTGTCAGTGGGGACAGTGGGGTGTCTCAATGGAGAGGGCAAGACAAGTAAATAGCCCTGAAGTGGGTAAGGGAAGGACTTCGGTTGATCCTAACAACTAAATCAATAAGTACACTCGTTACTGGTTCAACCCTGGAGTGGGAACACCATCCCCCAAGCATTTCAGTCAGGGTGAAGGAGTTTGGCACACGGAGGGAGGGCAGGCAAGGAGCTGACCTTTAGTCTTGTTAATGAATGATAACTGAGTGGTCCTCAAGAGTTCTGAGTAAGTTACCCCGTCTTCCCAGCTGCTGTTACAGGCTGGCAGAGACTGCTCGACATACCTCAGTCTTAGCAGCAGATGTTGTACCTGCAGGGGAAGAGGAAGGTTATACATTAAAAGGCAGCAGACACTCCAAATTCATATGGAATAAAACACAACCGAAAGGCTGGCTGCGCAACTTTGTTGATGTTTGTTTCCCTCCCCTTTAATTAAGATGTTTCAATATCTGAGGAACACAATGAGATGCAGGTGTCATTGTTATTATGATAGTCTCAATCGTAATCATTCTCCTTGTCTTGTGACGGTTTCTCTGGTGTTCATTACGGCTGAAGACCACCCCTAGTGCCCAGATAGAGAACAAGGTGGTGGACCCTGTTCTCAAGAACTTCCAGTCCAAGTGATCTGTTTCTACCTAACCCTGTTTACATCCATCAGCAATGTTGATAAATAGCTCCTGGCCATTACCGTAGGCTGCCTGAGCCAGTTTGCCTGTAGACACAACCACCATACCCAAGGAGGCCACAAAGTTGTATCTATCACATAGATGCCTTGCAAGTCATCTGAATGCAAAAATAAGATTGAGTTAGGAGCAGTAACAGCATCTGGCTTAACTGGAGAAAAGTGAAGTCCACCTTTAAGCATCATTTATCAAACATGTCATGTCAAGGAAATTACTTCGTTCACTTGTGGCTTGGAATTAGTACAAGCCAATAAAAAAGTTACAGTTCTGCTAGCTCACCAAACATGTGGTTATACCTTGCTGGCATAAAGAAGGTGGGAACTGCTCTGTAAGCAGAGGCCATAGGGTACAAGCTGGCATGATCTGCAAAAGAAATCCATGGAGCATCCAGGCCTGGGGAGACATGAGGTCTGAGAGGTGAATATAGAACAAATACACATCATTTCTCATAGTATTAAAACTAGGAGACAGACACCATAATTAGCTGGTGGAAAACAACAGAAAAGAGTGTTTCTTCTCATGGGACATAGTTTGAAAATAGAAATCTCTGCCACACGCAGGTGTGGAAATAGAAATTCACCTGAGTTTAAAAAGGAGCAGGACAAAATTGACTGAAGAACAATTCATGAATATGTTTTACAGTCAAAGATACAACCCCTCAACCAGAAATCCCAGCCAGGGATTGCTGGGATTTGGGCACAGGCCAGTCAAAGTATCATCCTCTGTTTGTCCTGGTCTTCTGCTCTTGACGTGTAAATGTCCATGAAACAAACTTGGGAAAGACTAATATTCTTTCTACTCTTCTAAGGGGAATGGCTTGCAGGAAAAAGGTGTTTTATTCTTTCAGTCTGGCGAAAACACCTGAAGACAGTGGTCCTTTCACTTAACTTTAAAAAGATTAAAGGTCTGACAAATCTTAACAGCCAAGGGAGAGAACAGGACATGTCCAGCAACTGATTTGCATGGCCAACCTTGGGTGTCTGTTTTAAGAGATTAATCTCCCCCTAGGGGTGACTCTCCTCTCCCTTGACTACAAAGGAAGCCTGGGCTGACTAACTTGGACCTGGGCATCTAACTTTTAGAGCTGTAAATTAGGGCTGATTAAACCCTCCCAAAACTACAAGCCTCACCTCAAATTTGCAGGAATCTCAACTGTGAGGCAGAAAAA
The DNA here is from genome assembly GCA_013400055.1 of Nycticryphes semicollaris. Classification (NCBI taxonomy): domain Eukaryota; kingdom Metazoa; phylum Chordata; class Aves; order Charadriiformes; family Rostratulidae; genus Nycticryphes; species Nycticryphes semicollaris. Next base: position 100,257 of record VXBJ01001372.1, on the reverse strand, counting down.
AAAAAAAAAAAAAAAAAAAAAAAGCGTTAGATGCTAAAGAAAACATACACATATTTCAAATTTGGTTTGTGTGAGCTAAATGAATTTTGGGACCAAAATTTCCTGTGAACTCCTCAGGTTTACATTCTAGCTCTTGGTTCAACAATAACTCTCCCTGAGAATTTCTGAAGTCTATAGTGTTTTCCATAGGAAGGAAAAGCTCTTGATAAACACAGGACCTGAAAAGTAAAGACCACTTCTAACTAGGGAGAAACTTGTAGCTGAAGACACCAAAGGAAATTTAATTTCTGACCAAAAAAATGGCCTTAATGTCTGTCCAGACCATAAAACAACATAACTGTAATGGGAATAATCTGAACAGATTCCACTTGGCTGCTGAAGAAGCACGAGAGGGTTGAACTGAGTCAGCTTGGATTTTGACACTCTGGCTGGAAGGAATCTAGGTAATTCAAACCCAGCACTCATCTTGCTAAACCTTCTTTAACAAGGATTTTCTCAAGAGTATGCCAGCGGTGGTGAGTGGACTCCTCTTTCAGACCTAAAGCCATAGGAGCTGTTGTTGTCTTTTCACTTCCACAAGTGGAGGGCTTCCTGTCAGATTCAGTTGTAAATCTGGATGGGGAGTGACTTTGAAGAGTAAATTTAAGGGGCTGTAACTCTGCAAGTGCCACAAACTCAGCTCATAGTGCAGTTTTTAAAGACAAAGAGGGATGTACTGTGGAAATATAGAGAAAATGCTTTGAGACTTTTCATACCTAACCTGCTGTAGACTGACTACAAAGCAGAATAAAACAATTCAGCCCATTGGGAACCAAAGTCAGTTACAATTTCTGAGGACAGAGGAAGTCACACTTATTTATTCCAGATCCATGATCTCTTAGTGTCAGAAATGTACAATTTTCCCCTTTTGTTTGGAACACTCCAAAATGTCAGACTGACACAATGGTCTCTAACTGTAAATTTCTCAAAATATTCTCCAGATTTTTTGAGTATAGAGTATCTGAACGATGAAAAGCTTGAGAATCAACACTTTGGAGAAACAATGCCTGATGGAAATGAGTCCTCTGTAGGCTTGGTCTCCATGCTTTAAATTAATGATTGGATGTTCTTCTTTGACTACTCCACTCTATCTTAGGCACTCTACATTTTGAAACTCCTTCTTCAGAGGCCATCTCTTCCATAAAGCTCCTCTGACCTCACAAGCGACCTTCTTAGTACTAATCTTTCAACAGCACTGTCATGTATAGCCATGGGCAGACAAAACCTTTGATTTACAAAGCTCCAGAGAATATTTATTCCAGTCTTGTCAACCCAAGGAGATGGATCAAAATCCACACCTGAAACAGAGTATCTCTTAAGATGGTGTAAAGCAAACTCCAGGTAGAAGATGTTTAAAAAAGACAAGAGTTACAAACGGTAAAGGAGCATTTTTCCATGTGACTTGAGTCCCAACTTTGTCTTCCTTGTTCACCAGGGTAGCATGGAGAGACATCTGGTGGCTGAATAATTTTCTGCAAGCAAACACATCCTCTCAGGACATGTCTTTGCTAGGTGGGTGTCTCAAGAAAAAATGTGTATTTTCAGAGACACTATGCTGTTCAGTTCACTGGAAGCGCCGTCACGCACCATCACATCTCCCACTTCAATAACAAATCTGCCATCTGTTCATTGGGGAAAAAAACGTGCCAAAAATGTGTCTGACAAAACAAAAGAACTCTTCTTGATGCCTCAAACACCGGATTTCACTGGAAGTTGCTGACATAACTGAAATGAACTGGACGTAGCATAGTTCTCACCTCTTATTCCACCGAGAAAAAGGTAAAATAACTGTAGATTCAAAAAGGGGGAAGTCTAGCTCTGTAATGTTTGTGCAAGAAGCCTCTTGTAACCATCCTATGAAATTCCTTTTGTGCTAAAAATTCTATTACCTACCACTTGAGCTCAACAGTCAATACACCAGGGAACACACATGAGGGGTTGCATAAGCATTACCCTGGTAGAAGGCAACGGCCAGCAGGTGTGTATTGTCCCTTGCCCTGCAATGCCACAGCCACGGTGTTCAGCTGTTATATTCAAACAGAGCCTGAATGCCACAATTATAGTGTCTCCATTGTGCTAGGGGCTATACAAATACCAAAGGGCACGAGTCTCGGTTGTATGTTGCACAGCCTTAGTGCAGCAAAGGTGTTCAGTGTAGTTGGTGCTAAGGAATCTTCTGCTGGAAGGGTCTCAAGAAAATTCTTTCTTTTTATTTCTATTATATGCACAACCAAGAGTTGGCTACTATGCATGCACTTAACAACAGTCATTCAGGCGTCCATAAGTGTTAAAAATAGATAGGAAGGATCAATCATGTGAAACTGATTTACAGAAGAATAAAATTATCTCAGAGGGGTGTTGCTGATAAACAAGGAACAGAAACAAAATCTTACAAATTCCAGTCGTGGTTTCCAGCCCATGTCTCTCATTCCAGCCCTCTCTCTGCCCTCTCTCATTTCACCTCGCAGGACATCCAAAGGGTGGTGATCAATTAGGTCTTAATTTCTCTTTTTCTCAACAAAATCTTGTCAAAGACAAATATTTCTCCCACCAGGCTCCATAGGAAGCTCTACACTAAGCTGCACTTAGTAGCAGAGGTTCAAGTGAGGCAGAAGATTAGAGGATTAATACCTGAAGTCCTCCAAGCTGAAAACTCACTAAAAAGAAAAGCTACAGCATTCAAACCTGCAGCTGGAAAGTAATCTGAGAGAGACACTGCCAATAATTTCTCCTAATCCTACACTGCATGACTAGTGAAACCTTCTCAAGATCTTTAGCTGTTAGGCCGGAGGCATGGCTGGAGAGGACGGACCTTCACTGGTGTTAATTCTTCTAGACTCTAAACCTGAAGAGTTACCAGCATAGGAATTTGTTCTGGGATGTACTCATGGGATGAAATAAAAGACAAGAAAAAATTACCAAAATGAGCTTCATTCTGCACCATTTCCCTGTATTACATTGTTTTCCTGTGGTTCTTGGCACCTTGAGAACCAAAGTACAGCACAGAGCTGGCTGACTATTGCTGTCCCTATTTTGCTATGGGATTCACTAAGGTACACGGATGTGTAATAATTGTTTAGGCTGTAGAGTACCCATCACTGTGTTCCCATAGTGACATACACTGTTCTCATCTGTGTTGGAGAAGGTTTTTAGATCAGCTTTTCAGTCACGTTCAGTAGGCCAAAAGTGACACCACAATGATGGGGCAATATCCTCATGAGGTCACGCCAGGCACGAGCGGTAAAGCCATGACAACCCTTCTCCATAGTTTTCCACCACTATTTCTTTTGATACTGAAACAACACCTACAAAAATTCCCCAAGTCAATTTTGCTTCAGGCAAGTTGGAGCACTTCTTCGAGGCAGGACCAGGTTGGTTTCTTCATCAACTGTAGACCAAACTCATGAGTGCAACTGAAACTCTTTCCTACCAGTGATGCCTCCCAGTGGTGATATTTGAATTTGGTTACTGAGCATACAAAAATTGGGATGAGGGTTACTGTAGAGGTTGCCTTCCTTGAGGCGCATGCCTTCACCCACTGTCCACCAAAGCAGAAGACAGCAGATATCAGGATAATTAACCTACACTGCCCTTCCAGGTTTGTGACCACACTGTACAAACAGCTCATGATCTTTAACATGTTTCTGTCCACATCTTCTCCATAAGGGAGTAGAATGCACGTATCTTTATTTTTTGAATAAGGAGCACAGGCACAAAGAAAGCAAACAAGTCACTTCACCCGAATTTGGTCCTCTCAGATTCAGGTGTCAAGTCTTTTGCTGCCCTCGGGAGGAACAGATGGGCATGTCTCACTCTGCAAAGCCTGCAGAAATGAGACTTAAATTTGCCATACTTTGAGCTTGAAGTCTCGCTCTGTCCCTGACATGGATGGGATAAATCACCTTCTAGACAACCAGATCTCTCTAATCAACTGGAGAAGGTGAAAAGCTAGCTTGGATTAGACATTAATTTTTTTAACATATAATGTGGGACGAGTCCCACATCAAATGGCTTCCCCAACATTGCACAAGAAATTGCATCACAGGGATTGAGTCCCCTCATCCCAAAGGCCAGTCTTTCAACCTAACCCTTGTAAGACACCTTTTGGCAACAAGGAAAAACGATTGATCCATGTATTGAGTAGGAAATCGACCTTGCAACACACATTTACCTTGCAGCCCATGCTCTCCAGAGCTGTCCATTGACATCCTTAGGAACTGTCTCTCATATATGACCAACCTGTACATATTACTGTAGCTGGAAAAGTCCCCTGAGGTTCATTCTGAGCATAGTTTGGTTAGATAAGGCTCAGCCTACGTCACAGCTGCAAGGCTTAAAACCATTAACCACCACAGGGCGCAATCTAATCTACCTACTTCATTTGTCTGATCTCTCCTAATTTTGACTAATCTAGATGAAGTGAAGATCTTGTGTACCCAGAAGCACACCTCTCTGCTCCAGTTGTATCTGATGGCCTCATAAAAGACATTCCCCTTCCCTGCAAACTCTGAGTGACCTGTATCAATTGCAGCCTTGATTTTCCCCTGCATGTATAAAGCATCTGCAAAATCAAGGTCTTGAAAATTTCCCCAGCAATACTTGACTAGAGGAGAATGCCCTCACTTTCCTCTCCCCACCAAAATTCCTCATTTTTCATCAAAGTAGTAGAAGTCAGGCAGGCATCTCTCTTCTGGGGTAAATGGTATGGAAGACCTATGGCTCAGAAACGTTTTCTGGTGCTGTTCAAATGTGTTATTTTGTTTTATCATGTTTTAAATAAATATTAAATCCAGCATAGAATACGCGGGCACTGGGAGCTGAGCCACACAAAAGACATGGCTTGGCAAGAGGTAATGGTATGGGAGAATTTGTGAGGAGATGGTAACTTCTAAGAACCCCAAATATACAACCCAACTCAGGTACAAAGATTTTGTCTACAGGTGACCCACCGATATCTTAAACCTTTATCACGGAGACTGCAACAATTTTTATCTCAGGAGTGTTCACCCCTAAAATATGTGTACCCTGATCTGAACTCGTAGGATGAGCCCCACCCCCTGTCTGAGAACAGAAGTCACCTGAAGAAGGATTTGTTTCATCACCCCTCTTTCAACTTGAGATTAAGCTCTGAATTTTGACTTCCTTTCTAACCAGCAAAGACACAAATGTTTGCACAAAGCAGCTTGCCCACCCCAAGATACCTAAGACAGCTGAGACCAACAGCCTTCTGGAGGATCCTCTCACCCCATTAACTGTAGAGAGGGACAAGGTGGTCGGCTCACACTGGGCAATGTATTTTAGGCAACTACACTTTAATGAGGAATATCCTATTTTTGCTGGATTCACGTGTAAGATCATGATCTGAGCACAGCATTAATGTGGCTGTATTGCTTCTGGCACCCCTATATCACATATGTCCGTACATTACTATGTGTTGTTCTACACATACGTGGCTTAGTTGCAAAATAACAAGTGCTTTCCTAAATAGGGTAATTCATCTGGAATAAAATCTCTTTCCTCTGGAATAGTGACACCATAGAAAGCTAATTCTAAAATAGCTATTCTGGTCACATTTGCCATGAAGACAAGTCCTAAGGAGATGTAAAACTGGCACCACAGACCTTAGCTTCACATCCCCTGTAGTGAATTTCTCAAAGAATGTCTATTGTCTTGCTCGCCTGTGGCTGAGAGATGATAAAACCCAGGAGCTGAGGGGAGTGCAGAAAGGAAAAGCTCTGCTGTGTAGAGAGTATTGCACATTGCATGGGAAATCTGGGCTCTTTTCTGGCAAACATATTTTAATTACCTCCTTTTGTTTACAGGACCATTTCATGTAACATACCACAGCACTGCCCTCACCAAGCAGCCCAGCCTTTCCAGTCATTTCCCCACTAAAATGATGAAATCTCCTTAAAAATTCATGACATATTAGAAATAGTTCACGCTGGACTCACGAAATTTATTTTCTGATTACTAAGTCCTTGTGGGGATATTTTCTCACACCTGGTTCTGGGTACTAAAAAGCCAGGGAAAATATTTTGCTTCTTTTCAACTACTTTATAATGTGAATGAGAATGGGAACACTAGGGAAAAGTCCAGGTATAAAAGGTCTGTGGTTTAATGGCAAATTGCCCTAAGTGAGAAAAAAAAAAAAAAAAAAATCAGCCAAAAGGTAGTAATAATTCAACACAAATGTTGCATTATATACATTATATACAAAAGATGGCACAAGAGACTTATTCATAATCATATTTGTTCACCCTGATGAAGATGTAGGTAGAGGAGGCACCTTTTAGAATTCGTGTCTAGGGAACACTGCAAACAAACCTATGCAAGAGTCTTTGAATGAAACTATCAAACTTTTTCTAAAGGTACGTGGAGCTTTGTTTTACATAGTAAAAAGCAATCTGTAGGCAAACTACGCATCACCACAGGGTCAGCTGAAGCTCTACAAACTCTTGCTTTAATGATTATCCGTTAATGATGACATTGTGATTTGCACCCAAAAAAAAAGTAAAAATTGATCTGTCAAATTGTCTCCTGCAAATTGCCCTCCTTAAGCAGCCTGTACTTCAGGGAAAGCTGTCAGAGGCTTTGTGGAAGGGGTACACGCTGGAGTATAATTTATCTCAGCAAAATTCAGGAGCCAACCAAAATGAAAAACACATTTGCATGAACAAACAGCTGAATAAATTCTGGCTGGGAATTATTTGCTTGCAGACTACTCACAAGTGAAAAAGGGTGAGCTAGATTTGTCAGGTTATTTTCTGCTGTGCTGGGTCCTCCAAGGATGTCTTACTGTCCTTGCAATTTTCCCATCATCTTTGCTGTTACATTGCTTTTATCCTGGATGGTCCTTGTGCACGCAAGTAGCTCTTATAGTAGGAACCTTGCATGCCTAAGGATTACTTGTGGCAAGGCAGCCAGAAAAAGGTCTGATCATCCAGTTATCTCCAGTCAGGGACCTTTCATTTTTAAATTGTTAATAAAGGGACGTGCGCACCACCAGCAACCACCACCCACCTATTTAACAAACTTAACTGTGAAATTGGATCCTTCCCATTTAGCCTGGATTTGCCTTTGATGCAGTTCCAGAGCTTAGGTTGCCTTATTTCCCTTTAATTTCTAATCCAGGCATATAGCCAAGTTTAGGACACATTGTCTCCTGTATTACAATATCTTCAGCACTGACTGTAGCAGTTATATGAGCATCTTACAGCTTGAGAACAACTTTAATGGATCAGACCAAAAAGTGCCCTGAGCCACAAAACTTGTCTCCAAGAGCAGACCAAAGGGGACAGCTAGAGATGACCACAAGAAACAGGACGCTTTGAGAAGGATCCCTTCTCCTGCTGACCCTCCTTGTCAGTTTTCCAAGCTTGTTAAGGCTGGGTGTTACCAGGATGAGACATGTCCTTGAGAAGTTTTTGCTCCACCAAACACCATTGTGTCAGCCATCCCTGCTTAGCCCCCTCCAGGGGTTTTCCCTTCATCCTGATCTCAGAAACCCCAAAAGAGGGTGCTGAGGAGTAGCTGTGGTGTTTGGAGTGGGGATCACAGAAGGGAAAGTCATGGGACACCTGATGGACGGTGCAGGGTGCTGTCTCTTGTGTGTCCACAGGAGGTGGCTGCTCAACGAGGTATAGGTGACATTTCTATACGATGCCTGAAAACGGATAGAGAAGCATCCAGGACACCAGCCATTCCTTCATAGTAGTGGAAAGGAAGTTTGGATAACCAGAAAAATGGGTGTAAGGCCATGAGGTTCTCTAGGGTTCTCTAGGTCTTTGGGTTCTCTAGGACAGGGTAATGATATTCCTTAGAAGGGAATATTCTTATCATCTTACCCTGAAAGATCCAAGGATGATTTTACACTCAAAAAGGGCCAGAAGCAACATTACACAAAGATGGTTCAAGTGTTTTTTCTGGGACACTGCACCATGATCTCAGATGGAAAGCATGATGTTCTCCCCGAAGCAGACAGCTGAAGAGGAAACATCCTAGGGTGGGATGGGGAATGAACATCTTCTCCAAACGAAGGTAATCAACAGTTTCTCAGAGCCTGGCACATTTTAGCGTCTTGGGTTGTAGAGTAACATCCACCTACACTGGAGGTGACTCACCTGTGAGATCCTCACCACTAGCAACCTCAGCGTACATCCTCCATTCTTCTCCCATCGTTGTAGGTGATTCAAGCAAACGGGGCGTGGACTTGTGCTGTTGAGGAGTGCCAGGAAAACAAAAAAAAAGTCCTTGTGGACCTCCCTCCCAAGCCAGCGTTATGCCAGGGATAGAGAGAGACAACTCTATCCTTGGGAGAGCACCAAAAAAAAAAAGACCCAACGCAAGAAAATACCAAAATAATGCAATGCCTCCCTCCTCCTAGCTGGCAAGGGAGCTCTGGATACCCCTGCCTTCCCCCCAGTTCAAAACATCTCAGGCTTCCTGACTGAACTTGGCTGAGGTCTAAAAACATGAATAAGCTTCCCCTGTCTGAAAGCCAATTGGCAAGGACGGCTTGGATGGGACCCTCCATTTGTTACGGAAAAAATGGCTGGTCCAGTTCTCCTTGTTAAGGGGCGCACTGCTGGTCGGGAAATAAAGACAGAAGGTCTGTTTGTAACACTGAACACACAATCCCTTCCAGCCTCAAAGACACTGAGGCGGGCAGAAAATCTACCCTATTCACCAGGATGACCTAGTTCTGTTGTCAATAGGTTAGAGCGGAGCAAAGTTGAGGGAGAATATCCTGATTAGAGGGATCACCCACAATGGGACAGTGAGTACCCTTTTGTCCCTTAATTTTCACCCCCATACCCTAATACCAGGCTTGCTATCAACACATAACTTGGCGGGTTATGGGCTCATCCGGTTTGCCTCCGCCTAACTCCGCTGGCATCAAGTTTACACCCAGAGCAGATTCATCTTCGTGCTTTGTCACCCCATCCCTGGTGCCAGCCGGTTGGTATGGAGGGGGATTGTTTCAACAATTTGTATTTTACTTTTTATCCCTTCTCCTTCTTTTGCTCCACTCCCGAGAACGCCTTGAAAAGGTGGCAGTAGCTTTGCCATCCCTGCACAATGGGCTTCCATCCTCCCTTGCAAAGATGGGGTGCAGCCAAGCTCCCTGCACCCAACTGCTCTGCAACCTGGAGAGACCTGCAGCCCAGCTGGGTTCAACATCCATGCCGTGGCTGGGAGCCTTTTCTTCCCACCACCGGGACAAGCTGCTCCTCGACTCATTTAAGACTGGCACATGCAGCAGAGAAAGAGCTGGGTAAAGACACAGCTCACAAATGGAAAGCTACTTAGTTCTTAAATAAAAGAAGAGGAGAGCGATTAAATTGCTTGGCTGCATCTACCCTGATGGATTGAGGATGGACAGACAGACAGGCAGACATTTACTTTTTGTTCTTTGATGACATTATAATGCCCTGATTAAATACTTTTCTAAATTTCAAATATATACACATTTTAAAACATGACGCATTATATAGCCAGCCCCTTGAACAACACACTATTGATTTATTAACCACTAATAAATGTTAAAAATAAAAGCTTGAAAGAAAGCGTTTCCCTTTCCTCTTCCCTTTTCTGGTGGTGACTGTTAAAAGGGATTTAATCACCCATTTTACATCCTGTTTAAAAAAGAAGGGGCTTTCCTGATAACAGATGCCCCTCTGGCCACTGGCAAGGAAAAGGGGAATGTATGAGGTATATAAATGTATTTCAGAACAGAGGACAGCCAACAAAAAGGAGAGGGGGAGAGAGAAAGAGAGAGGGAGGGAGGAAGAGGAGGAAGAGAAGGGGGGAAGGAAAAAAAAAAAAAAAAAGAAAAAAGAACCTGAAAGGATTAGAAATTAAAAAGAAGGTATTTTGTGCTGAGCTAAATATTATTTTGTTTCCATTGAAAGGGTTAAGAAAACAAAGACAGAGTTGACAATTTCTCCCGACTGGAAGCTGGGAATGGCCCACGGAGGCACAATGCTATTATTCTTGCATGGGCCCATTCTCACTGGATTTTCCACAAAATCTTTAATAATTTGATTCTTTTCAGCCTCAGCAGCCAGCTGAGCTCTTTAAGAAACAGTAACAAAAACCCAGAGAAAAACCCACTACTGAGAGGGGAGCTTTGGCGGAGAGCTGAGCTGAAGCCGATTAGTTTGGCCTGAATAGAGCCAGCCGGGTCCTCGAGCTCTTGCTCAGCCTGGAGTCCTCTGTTTCATTCATTCCAGTACAATATCACCACCAGAGCCCAGGCCTAGACACTAAATTACACTATTATAAAACTAGATTGATACACAAACTTTCCCTCCCAGGCTGAGTAGGGGACTTTTTCAACAATGTTTTTTTTTTTTTTTTGGTGGGTTTTTTTTTTTCCTTCTTTTTGGGGTGGGGGGAGGAGGATCTTGGGCTCTATTCAGGCGTTTTGAAGTATCGCCATTCATATCGAGCATATCAATTCTTAATGGTGCCACACACACAAATTGCAAACACGGGGGATACAATCCTCCAGGTTCCCCGGAGGGGGGATGCGGGGGGGGGATTGAAGGCTGTAGGAGCTCGACGGAGGCTTGCAGGGGTTTTGTTGAGGTTATCTTCCCGAAGACCCAGCGGGACAGGAGCCTTTCATCGGCTGGGGGCGGCTCGCATTGTCCCCTGGAATTCACTTCGGAGCGGTGACAGGTCTCTGGCATTAAGCGGGAAATGCAGACGTCTGGATGTCCCCCAGCATCACATCTTCCCAGTCTTAGCATCCCCCTGATGCACCCCTTGGGCAGACGACAGATGCCCTTTCTAATGTGTATTTTTTGGGGAGGGAAGAGAAAAATAAATACCCTCGAGGTCCCTTTCGGGAACCCTCCTCTTTCATTTTGAAAGGCAAGTCTGGATTTGGCCAGATTGTTGCAAAGGCTTCTGAGAGAGAGTTTGCAAGGTTGACTTCAGGTTCAGGTGCACGATGTTTTAACCACACCAAACTTCAGCAGCTCAGGATGGTAAAACCTTGTTAGATCCCACAGCGTTTTCCTATCCAGAAACAAGCCTTCCTACAGCTGCTTTTTTTGCTTTTTTTCCCTCGAAAAAATACTTAATCCTTTAGGAGAAACAAAGGTCCTCAGCAAGGAGTCCTCAACGTTATCACCTCCTTCTTCAGCTGGAAGGAGGCTTCCTCCTCATAACACATTGCTCATTTCAGGTTCTGAAACGTGAAATCAGAAGTGCCCCGTTGAAAAGAAGCAAGATTGAGGAAGGGAGAGGAAAAGGAAGAAGTGATCGGGAAGAAAGAGTATTTTATATATCAGAGAACTGCTTCATTGACGTGTCGCCCTCCCGCACACCATCATCCTCATAGACAGCCTCCAGGTTGCAAAACACCATGCATCCATACAAGACCCAATATTGTGCACGGAGAACTCTCTATATTAATTTTCCTGTACATTTTTGGATGACACCAGCATGCATGGAGGTATTCTTCTGATTAATCTTTCCTTGAGACCTATCAACCTTAATTGCTGCCCAGGTTTATTTTCTTGTCATCACCACAATTATTTTTATTAAAGCAGGTGCCGTTAAAAACCAAAGGAGGAAAGACAGGCTTCTTGCTGATTTTTCCTAGGAAAAACATGAGGAAAAAAAATACCCCATTTCCTTGCCCATCCAGGCACTCGTGGAATGTATTTTCCCCAACGTTCTCATTTCTTTTCTGAAAGCCACATTCATCAATGGAAACAATCTCACTCTCCGCTGCCTCCAAACCTCAGGCTCCCCAAATGCTGTGAATATATTAAATGCAACACAATAAGAGCAGCAACCCAACATGCAAATTAAATTAAAACTTACTCTCCGCAAGAGGGAAATAAACAAACAAACAAAACCCCCACAGCTTATATATACACAAAGAGGAGAAATTAGAAGAGATTTAACAGTTGTGAGGAATTTGGACCGTTTTCAATAGCTTTTCTGAATGGGAGCTGCTACATGACATCAACACCAATTCCGGTATCGGTCATTTCTAGAAGAGAGAGCGTTTCACAAATCATTCATTCTCTGGAAAATCTTTTTGAGTAGTTTCCGCTTAACGTCTTTCGGATGTTGCGGGCAGCCCATAACGAACGTCAAGAAAGGGAGTCTTGGCAATTATTATCAATGCTATCTTCATAATTTCAAAGCACTAGCGGGGCAACTTTGGTACATGGCTGTAGCAGGTTTCAAGCTTCGGAAATGCTCTAATTAAGATAGCATGATTAAGAAGCGACGGCAGCCCGACAGAAGCTGTGGTTTGCTCTCCGGCGTGGGGGATCCTATGGCTTTGTGTTGTCCTGCGTGTGTTGTGGGGAGGTTTTATCATGTGAATGCAGAGGGTGTTCCTGTGCGTGCTACGTGGCCTGTGTGGCTGGGAGTGATATGTAAAACTGAATTAGGGCAGAAGAAATAATTAGCATTGCAGCGCATGGAGGAATGACCCTAAAACATCTGAAAGCTGTGGCTGCTTGCAGAGAGAAACAAAGGAGCCCGAGAAGAGAAGAAAGCAGCAATTAGAAAGGGGAGAATGAGCTGGGGTGTTGAACCACAGATCTGTAAATGGACACAAATTGTCCTGATATTTTTATTTTTTTTTTCTTTCTGCTTTCCTCACAAGGAAACAAGTACTTTCAGGAAAATTCATATAGGAATGATTATATCAGCCCTCAGCAACTCCAAGGGCCAAGCTCTAATCTCTGCATTTTAAGGCCAGGGCAGGTTCTTGGTTGTTAACTAAATTAATTCTGATATTCACCAAAATCAATGAAATAGATCTCTTGGAAGTAACCAGACATTTTCTTTCTATTGCATGTTTTTCAGACACAGCACTGTTGCAAATTTCTTCTCAAAATCAGACATCCCCCCTGCTCCAATGGCTCTCTGGTACCAAGACAAACATCACTCCTAGCAACAGGCAGAGAAAGAGGTGGCTGAGAAACGGCTCATCAGCTGTTTGACAGCGGCATGAACTTCCAGCCTGGCGAAAAAGGAGCATCGCTCCATCAGCGGGGCTGGCTCTAAATCAAACGCACGAGGCAGCCTCCTCTTCCTCCAAGCGGGTGACAGACAAGGAAGTTGGGAGCAGCACCTTGACTATCGAAAAATGCACCTCAACACTGAAAAGGCCTGCATCAGATCTCTGACGTCCAGCTTGGGCTGTTTCCAACCCAACAAAGACAATTCTTACACTTCACAGGGAGGGAGAGGATGCGAGAGAAAGCAGGAGGCAGGCAGCAGATTGCACTGACATTGCTGGTTTGTCTAACAATTAGGGTAGGTACCCCAAAAGACTCCAAAAAGGGAGAAAGAAAAAAAAAAAAAGCAACTTGTGATTTCTGGATGTCCCTGCTATTACACTGGGAAGCACACAAGTCTTTCCGTGGTGCCCAGTGAGAGGACAAGAGGAAATGGGCACAAACTTTGACCATAAGAAGTTCCATCTCAAAATGAGGAGGAGCTTCTTCACTTTGAGGGTGGCAGAGCCCTGGCAGAGTCTGCCCAGAGAGGTGGTAGAGTCTCCGTCTTTGGAGACATTCAAAACCCACCTGGACATGTCCCTGTGCAACCTGCTCTAGGTTTATCCTTGATGTGTGAAATTAGGGTTACTTTTAAGCACTCCTGTTTCACTTCCCTATACACTGAAATATGAGCATTTTTAAGCCCTCAAAGGCCCAAGCAAACCTTCAGATGCCTTTATCACCCTTCCACATAAGTTTATTTCTCTTTGGTTTTCTTACTTTTTTCCTTTCTTCATTATGATAGCACAGCAGTGTCCTGCAGCAAGCAGTTCCCCAGATGGGGACAATACTTGATGGCTATGCATGGCTTGCATTGAGCTTACATACCTTGATTTCATTATGATGGGAACTCAGGTGATCCATCCTCGGCATGGATGCTTGTCATACCACAGTTGCTCCTCTCCTTCCCAGTACGGGTGGATACTTTCCCCAAGCTCCTTTTATGGAGCTGCAGAACCTCAGCAAGCTGGATCGTGCCTTGCATGAAAGCCCCCACAACAATTTTGTCTCCAGAAGGCTGGTGGAGCTGAGTGAAAGGCAGAGTTCAGGCCCTGGGGGTGCTGGGTGGCCCCGTCCAGCAATCAATCGGACTTCTTGCATGACTCCTGCAAAGAGCCCAACCAAGGTCCAACCAAGGTCCAAGGCTGCTTCTTCACACCACCACCCCCCCACACCCACAATTCCATTTTTTCACTGCATTTTTTTCTGTCATTTCCTAACGTGTTTTTTCTTGCGTTACATTTCTCAAGGAAAGCTGCCTGAAGAGCAGCAAATCATTATTAATTCCTCAGGTATTCGCTCTAATACCATTAACCCCCTGCATGCCGCACCCCAGGCTGCATTTCCTGAAGAGCTCCCCAGTGCCCATCTGTCCCCACCTGTCCCCACCACCTCCACAGTGGTGAGCAAAACCGACTCCATGGACCAACAGATGCGTGAGAGGAATCTGCTGCTCCCCAGGCAGCAGTCAAGAAATACTGTTCATCTCTGCTGGACACGGAAATTTAGAGACCCTGTTAAAAGTTCATCCTCATGTTTTTGAGTGACAGTGTCCCTGGCTTTGCAGCCACAAAGGTATTATAATGCGTTGTCCTCAGACATTTGGAGGATCTTCCAGTCTAAATGGTTGAGGGAAGCCAAGGGTGGGAGTAAAGTGTCTATTTCACTTGTGGAGAAGCCATTGCAGTTAGAGAAGGGCTGTCAACCAGGTTCTTAATGCACTGGTTTTGGTGCTCAGATTTACACCCCTGTGCTTGGCTGGTAAATCAGGAGCTACAAGGCAAACTGGGGATCCCTCCAGTTCACCATCTAGTGATTCAACAGTAACCCAGGGCAGGAGGAGGAAGCCCCTGTCTCCACTCACAGCCAGGTTGTCCTCAGCTCAGCATCTCTGCAGCTTGTTTCTTGAGCTGCATCACTGCAAACTGAAGGAAAATGGGGACTGTCAGCCTTATCTGGTTGCAATCTGCCTAATGGGGACCTTATCCCAAGCCTGGGTAGCATCTGCCATAGAAAAAGGTGGGGAAAGTCCCTTCGAGGACCTGGAAAAACCCAAAGAATGTGGGACTGCCACCTCCTCAGCAATGTGGATTTGCTCCAGCATCCCAAGGGAAAAAGGCCAGCCCCGAGATAAAGGGGCTTGTTGACTTTTAACACCACCTGGGGATGGGGAAGAAAGGGGTGAGGGGGCAAAAGAAAAAAAAAAAAAAAGGCAGAGAAAAGAGAATAAAACCCAGAGGAGGAAAACAAGAGGTTTATAGCCTGCCTTGAAAAGACTTTTAAGAAAAAAAAAAAAGAGTGAAATTCTTGGCTCCCCCTCACACCTCTTAGCCTAGGAAATGGTGCCTGGTCTCCGCTGAGACCTGACTGAGACCAAAGGCAAGTCAACCTGTTAGCAGGTACTTGAGAGAGGGGCTGGTGGCTGGATTGGGCTGGAGGCGTGAGAAGCCCCCACAGCCTGCCCCCATTCAGGTCTCCTAATGACCATATAAAAGGGTTGGGGGCGGCTTTCAGGGCAATCAGCTCCCTCCGAGCATCTCGAACACAAAACCCCATGGTCATAACGCTGCTCTCCCCCTGCCAAGGCGAACAGCCTGGAGGGATGGCGTTCCTGCATATCTATACATCCCCACCGCTGCTGCGGGCAGGGGGCTATTTGAACTGTTTTCCCAAGCTGGGGTCGTTCCTCCCACATGTCACACTCCAGGTCGAATAATTTGGCCTTTGATGTTGGTGAGCACCGTAACATCGTGCATGGGCTGGGGATGTCCAGGCAGGGTCTGTTTGGGCAGCAGCTGGCTGCGGCATCCCACACCTATGTCCCCCAGCTAAAGCAAACCCAAACCCACAAGTTTTGTAGCAAAATTCCTCTTGCTTTCCCACATACAGGCTCAGGTTGGGTACTGATAATTCATACCATGAAAACAAAAGCCTGGTGAAGTTATTTTTCTTCATCCATCATGACTCAATGCCATTTTTGTTATTAAAAATATTTTTCGCTGTTTTAAACATAATATTTTTTAAATGGAGGTTTTAAATGAGTGAAAAAAAATGGAATCATCTTTGTCTTCATCAGTTCAGAGCCATTTTCTTTCCAGTCATGTAGTTGCTTAAGTACCTCACTTTGGTTTTCACAATGTCACAGCCCTTTTTATCGTTTGTTTTTTTTTTTTTTACCTGTTTTGAGGGTAAACTTTTGATGAATGAAGAAAATCCTTTATGTTTCACCATAAGGCATCAAATTTGCAACTGGATTGCTCCCACTTGCACAAAGTCTAGGAGGTCAGATGCAGCATCCACCAACTGAGATCCAGCCTCCGGGATCCACCTAGATTCTCCCTATACTTGGTGAGAAGACCTAGACATCCAAAGTAATTAGACACTCTTCTTCCATCATTTTCCTCATCTCCTGTCAACCAATTTTAGGCTGAACCTTGAATTTTGCTTCAAAACTTAATGGTCTTTAGCATAAGGTATGCTTGCAGGTCATAAGCACACAAATACACCCCTGGCTTTCTCTTCTAGGGAGAGGTCAAGGTTTTCCTCTATGATCTGCAGAACCTTCTCACATCCCAGAGGTCACTGGGGCTTTGGAAAGGCCTGCCAGGTGGTTAGATCTTTGCTTTCTTTTCCTGTCCTCAAACCCTTCTCAGGTCAGAGTATTTAATGTTGGGGGGTTTTGGTTTTCTTTTTTTTTCCTTTTCTTGTGCCTTTGAGCCTTTTCTAATATTCACACAATGGTTGTTGCTCTTCCTCCTCGTTTCCAATTGTTCTCACTCCCATTTCTGATGAAAAGAGACAAAATACTTCAACACACCCCGAGCTTTTCTCAAGACTTTGGTTCCAGGCTCTGCATTCACCCAGCTCCACTGAGCACTCCCCTCCCTGAAACTGGACACAAGGGCACAGGAAAGAGGCAGGAGATACTAAAGTGGTTCTGAAATGACTGTTCAGGTAGAGGGTCTCAACTCTATGTTAGCAGCTCTCCCCAGACCCACTCCAGAACCCCAAAGGCTTTCCCTCTCCCAATAAGCCCAGCATGTTTTCCCTTTCTCTCCCCTTCCTCAGTATCTTCAGTTATGGAACTGCAAAGCAATTGATCTGCACAATCAAATCCTTTAACTTTCAAATTCCCTGGTTTGGTTTCTATTGACTGCCTGCAAGCAACACATTATTCTCAGGGAAACTAAGTGGGGGAAGGAGAAAACAAAAGCAACCAAAAGTGAAAAAGAGCAACTCATCTCTCCAGTCACAACATGCAGGAAGCATTTACTGAAGCTCTGATTTCAAAAGAAATTGCTGTTGCTTTCTAAGTCATTCCTACCTTATGTCACAACAGCCTTGGCAATTTAAGCACCAGCAGAAGAAGTTGTGGATTTTCCCTGTGTTAAACCATGCACTTCTCCTTTCCTGGCTACCTAAATAATTTTGCCTTCCCCTGAGAAAACACTGAAGGCTCTGGAGCTGCTGCAAGCTCCCTGCAGGGGGAACACTGTCTTCACACAGCAACCCACCAGGTGAGGTGGCTCCTTGATGTCTCCAAGCCCCTGCACAGCCCTTCCCACCTCCCTCTCTGAGCTTTACAGCTTCACCTGGTCATCTTTACTTGACCTTTCCGAGCTGAGGAAGCAATTACAACTCCAATTTTAAAAACCAAGACACTGATTGAGGGTGACTCACCCAAGGTCATCCAAGAAATCTGTGGCATGAGAGTCTCTTCTCCATGCAGTGCTCAAACCTGAGAGGCATTCTTCACTTATCTTTCTCAAAAATTAAATGGTTGCTGTTTGGTATTTTTAATCATTAATAGTTATAAGAAAATCCAAGTATTTGTGGAAGGATCTAGCAAAGGACCTTGCACAGTGCAGTGCCAAGGAAATTCCATCACTAAGTAGATATATGCTTTAAAAAAACCCCACTTTTTTTTACAGAAGTTGCTGGGAAGGCTTAATCTAACCTCTTGTTTCCACTTGAAATCCCACTGATGAATTGCATCCTCCTGATAAAAGGTCATAAGGCAGAACTAAGTCAGGAAAGGACTGCCTTTGGAAATCCCTGCTGTGTAGAAGTAGCTATCAGACGGATGTTTTGTAAGAGTTTGCTTGCTGTCCAGAAAACTGGCACAGGATATAACCTTCTCAGATGTGTCCTTGAGACTGTTGGCAAAGCTGTTCCAGCTCTTGGCCACCTTCTCGCTCTGGTGGGGTTTGAGCTCTTGAGCTGAAATTCACACACCTGACTTCCAAGTTTTGAGTTCCCACCACCCAGAAAAAAATATCCAGAAACATTTCAGTCAGCCTCCTAGAAGGAATAATCCCACCCTGTAACACCACCTGACCATGGGGACAGATCAAAATTTTGCTGAGATCAGCTGCCATCAGAAAGGTGCAGAAGTCAATGCTAAGACTAAAATACCCAGCTCTGTATTTATTCCTGTTTCAGTGGTCCTGAGTCCCCTATACAAGATCAGACCTGACTGGGCATATACCAATTCTTGCTCTGGGTTGATCTGTTATACCAGTAATGCGTGCAGAGGAAGGCTCAACAATCAGTGATGGCTAAGAGAAAAAAAACTGCAGTTAGACAAGGACTAAGGGACTGTAACGAGCAAAGAGCCAAAGGATTCCCTGTCCACCAGGCTGTGACCCCAGGCTTTGCTTCAGCATCTTTTTCCTTCCTGCTTAATGGCATCCCAAACATTACCTCTTTGAAAGCTGGACTTTTATCCTAGCTAACAAGGCTTCCCCGAGCTGCTAGAGACAAACAGGTGGGCTGAAACACACCCTCCTAGGGGCAACTCTGCCTTATTTCTACTTTGAATTAATCTGGGTTTTTCATCTCCCCACTACATGATTCCCTGTGTTTCCCTGACAGAATGAAGAGCCCTTGAGCAGGCAGCGCTGCCACCCCAGGGAGGCTGCAGTGAAGGCCCCTCATAGCACCCTCCTTTGGAAAATCAACAGGTGCTTCCCCAGGGAAGCAGAGGAAGGAAGGAAGGAAGGAAGGAGAGAGGAGGTGGATTGGGGGATGAAACTGGCACTTCCATGGTTGATGGCCATAACCCACTGCTAGGGTTTGCAAGAAACGAGGTGCAAGGCTCTGCTGGAGAGTCCCACCTGAGTGCCTTCCTCCTTTTTGAGCCCAGCTGAATGAATCTGCTCAAGCTGCTGCATTCGAGCATCATTCCCGGGCACAGTTTCTCATTTCTGACCCTAAAAAATCACCTGGCATTGGAGCTCACTCTTTCCTTCCTGCTTTGCAGCTGCTATTTGCTGCCTATCAAACAGTTCTGCAATCTGCTGGAGAGAACACCAGTTGGGGAATCTTGCAAGGAGAGAAAAAAAAGTATAATATCCCCAGCCCATAAATAAATAATGAAGGAAGTATAAAAGGTGAGACTTACTCAAAGCAATGGCTTGCAGCTAAGTATTTTCAGTCACCTCTAGTGACCAGACAGGTTATTTTGGAGTACTTCCAGCCCTAGAGATGACATTTGACATGACATGTACATGAGATGTATCATTTAGGTCACTGTGCTAAAGCACAAGACACTGACCCACCCCCCCCTCCACCGCCTTCCTCCTCCTCCCTTCCCCTGCACCCCTCAGGGAATCTAAAAGTTCAGGGTCTTTAAAGCCGAATTCCCCGCACAAGAGTTCAGCACCTTTCAACCTTTTTAGACCTATTACAGGAAGAAAACCAAGTGGAAGGAGTGTGGAGGGCAGGAGGGAAGGTCAGGGCTGCTATTTCAAGGCAGGGTATTTACAGGCAGGTTTGGAAGCTGAAGAGAAAAGAGCCTTTGGCTGAAAGGGAGATAAAAGCCACTAGGTTGGTTCATCTCCAGGGCCAGTGTCAGAGCACAGGCTCCTTCGAAAAAGCCTTATAAATGCACCTTTAATTCTGCAATTATCCCTGCATAATTAAGAGATAACGTTAATAGAGTGTGTTGTATCATCACGGGATACCAGGGTACTGATTTTGAGATCACTTGCCATGCATGTGCATTCACCATTACAAATCTGGACTAATATTCAGAGCTCCTCCTCTATGCAAATATTTTTTGTTAAAGCTTTATGTCTTGTTTGGACTGTTTGGATCTCAAACCTTGCTTTCATTAGGTTGCTATTTTTCTCGCTCCAAATTGATGAGTTATTTATCATTTCATCCCAATAGTGTCCCTGTAACATCTGGCTATTTCCTGATCTGCACATATATTATTTATGATAAACTGCCACTTATCTAACTCCATCCCCATAATGGTTTACACAATGCTGTGTCCCCCAGCCCTGGCTGCTCTCACTGAAAGAACCAGCATGGATGATTGCAAGCAACCTTGAGCCTGGAGGAAGACTCAGATCCTGGATGCTGGGTTTCATGGACCAAGACTGGAGCCCAACTCATGATCCTCCATCTCCACAGGAAGCATCAATGGACAGTGACATCTTGGAAGGTTAACCAAGATCAGCAAAACTCCTTATAGGTCAGATCTCATGACCAATGGACAGCATGTTTTGGAGGGGAACAACTTCAAGTTTGTCAAAAGTTGGAAATTAATTTTAAAAATCTGTGGTTGTTCTGTTGTAATTCAGGATTTAAGAGTGACAATTGGTTGTATTGGCCTCATTCACCAGCAATTAAGGAGAATTAGTCTAAGTATTTCATCCCAAGTCAGAGAAGCATCTTTAGGGATGTCTACTTCTATCAATTGTGTCAAAAAGGAGAATAAGGTGTCCTATTTGGCATCAAAAGTTTTGACATCTACAGACAGGTAAAATTATTCAGTAGCAAAGCTTCATAAACAACAGGTCTCTCTTGTAAGAAATTTCTTAATTTGTAGCTTCATCTCACATTTTTTCTTGCTCTATCCCAGATGCATCTTCAGCCTGTGCATTTTTCTATCCCTATTATTTCCAATGCCCATAGGATCAAAGTGCAGACTACCTCCCCGCCTGACTTCCAGAAAGCTTTGGAAAAAAGGAGTCCTCAAGAACAGGTGGACATAAAATAATATGCAAACATAAGCCCAACCTTTTAGTAAAAAAGTCTTTTCATGCTCTCTGCTAGGAAGAGCTTCCTTCGGATGTAGTTCCTGGGGTACCAAAACTTTGTATTTTTCCACCATAGTTTCACGTACACCTTCATTCACCTACATTTCACCTGAAAGAGAAAAGTCTGATGTTTCTGCTTCCTTTGAGATCATGGACAATTTTTCTCCATGACCTCTTACAGCAGTGCTTGCTCCACTCTGCTTTCCAAAGTCCACTCAGCCCCTTGGGAGGACTTTTGCTGACCACTGGGGTTTTCAGCCCAGAAGCACCTGTGTTGCATTAGAAAATAGCCGTGCTGAAAAAAGCCTATAAATGAAATATTTCTCTCCCAGCCCCCCGCCCCACCTTGTCCCAACCCATCTGCAGAATATAAAAGAGCATTCGTAATCTAATTAATCTAACCATTGCCTGTCACAGCTGGAAGGCAATTTTGAAAGACTATCGCCTTGTGTTTTACTTCATCTCAAAAGCTAATCTCCTCAAAGTAAAGGGACTTCCCACTCCCCCAAGCCCCGCAACCCTTAATCTTTCTTCTTAACCAGTTGCTGGTGAATGTGCCTCAGTAGCTGGATGTAAGAATGTGTCAGAGGGAGGCGTCCCCTCCTCCTCTCCTGCCGTACAAAAAAGACTTGTGAGAGGAGATGCTGCTCAACCGGCGCTTCTTCCACCGCAGAAGAGCTTCAGAAGGAGTCACAGCTCCCCAGCCTCACTCTGCGGTGAACCAATTACCCTATCTCTTCCATCACCCAGTGCTTTGCTCCATCTTTTTTCCCCCTCTCTCTCTTTTTTTTTTTTTCCTTTTTTCTTTTTTTTTTCCTCTTTTGGTTAAGATTAAAAGATCTCACAGGCTTGGAGAGAAGAAAGAGCCTCCAGTCCATCTCCACCTTGTCAATTATAAACAAGGGGCTAGGGAGGGTTGAACACTGTTATTGACTTTGGAAAGGTCATCTTCAAGGTCTGGGCCTTCTCTTTCCCACTCCAAGCTCACCTGGGCCCATTAAGGAGGAATTTCTCATCCCTCCTGTATTTCATTTTGGGCCTACTGGCACTTCTGAGGAGTAATAGACAAGGTGGAGAGGGAGGAGGTGGGATGCGGGTGCAGAGGGGAAAATTAAGACAGGTGGGGGGGAAAGACAAGTCATTGAGAGACTTCAAAGTAGAACAAAGACCCATCCAGATGTGAATAATTGCTAGGTCAGCACGTTAATCACAGGCGAGGGCTGCCCTGCAAGCCATCCCTGGTCGCTTCACAGGGGCAAAAAGGGGAGGGGAGGGACAAAAGGGGAGAGATACAGAAACAAGGCTTTGATACAGCGAAGAACAAGCCTGAGAAACACATTTTCCAGGTGATTATGTGAATAATGAGCTAACCTCTGTTTTATTAAGGGCATGGCAGGTCTGTAATTGCAGACAAGCTGCATCTCAGAGGGCAGTGATAGAGGTACTGCACCATGGGCGCAGCCTCGCACAGGCCCTCTACTCACTTCTACGTACCTACAGCACAACAAAAGCTCCATCTCACCACCTGACAGAGGATTTCCTGCCATATCCACCACAATATCTAGGCTTTCAGATCTTAGCATGGTGGGAGGGAACGATTAGGGTTTTATTCTCATGTCTTTGGGGTGAATTATGACTCCAAGGGCCTCTAACCAAGGGTTGAGAAGGTGCTGGCTCGTCATTTTTGCCAGTTTTGGTTTTTTTTTCCCCCAGTCCCGTGTTCTCGTGCCCCAACCCCATCTGTGTTTTTCTTGGTAAAGTCTTTCTTCTAAATAAGGCCACACGGTTTCACTAACTACAGATGAAACACCTTCCCACGTGGCTTTTCACTGTGTAAATAAACACCCAGCATCTAAATAGCTAGAGGTGATGTGATGTTGCTGACATCTGCATGTTCAGTGAATATAAAGGAAGTTTCTTACTGCAATTGTGTGAGCTGCAGCATTATTACGGGGCAGTAGCCAGTATCTCTGCTTCCCTATGCTCATTTTTAAATTGCTGATTCTTATAAAAATTTTTATTTTTGTCATATATTATTCGCATAGTATCTGACCCCCATCCAGAATTAAATGACATGGCGTACCTAGGATTTGTGCTTTGCTCCACAGGCAGGTGCTCGGTGGGGGGATTTGTTTCATTAGGGTTGTGACCCTGTGGGTTTTTAGTGAGCATGGTTCAGGGGTTCGGTGCTAGTGAGGATGGAGTAGGGAAGAAGGGGAAGAAGTGGGCTCTGCCTCTGGAGCAGGTGACAATCCTCTCTGGAGCAGGATCTCTGCTCATGACTCAAGTAGGCTCCTGCCGCCTTCTCTTGATTGTTATCAAGATTGTTCACATCCCCTTGGGCTGTGAAATGACATTTCTTCGCCCTCCCAATCAACCTCCTTCCACCCACCACCTCCAGCTCCCATGCCAGGATCTACCATTCCTAATTTGGAGAAGTTTGGACAGAGTCATTCCCATATTAGACCCTTCTGAGAAGCTTCCTGCTCCAGCTGGGTCCTCAACACTGGTGAAAAAGACCAGAACTCTAAAATATCCTTTAGCCACCAAATTCTCTACCTCCATCCCAGCAGTTTGTAGTAGTTTGTACCACCGGGGAGGGACCTTCCAGGCTGTATCCCACCTGCCCCAAAGACCACAGTGCAGACCTCAGACCTCTGATCTACAAACCCAAGCAAGTCAGGTGTCTGGATTTGTAATGAAAAGGGCAGAGGCTCTGTCCCCTAAGACTCTTCTTGAAGTGATTCTCCTGTAATGCAACTTGTGAGACACTATGAAATACTCATAGGGAATCCAAAGACAATGGGGAGCTACAAAGGTTGGAGGTAAGTGATTAGACAAGAGAGGAGCTCCTTACATAAAAATTACTTCCTGAGAAAGCATATGAATAAGGGGACAGAATTAATGGTCTAATTTGGACACCCAATTTTGAAAATGATATAGAAAAGCTCAAGAACATTCAGAGTAGAGAGTGGAATATGCTAAGGTACTCAGAAAAGAAAAAAAAACAGCTATAAAGAAGCTCAGAAGAAACAAATTTTCTAGTCTGGGAAAGAGGAGACTGAAAACTAACAGTAGAGAAGAAAATTCAGTAGGGAGTTTCGGAACAGAAGTTACACAAGTATCTGCCCAGAATATCTAGACTTTTGATGAAAGGCAGCAAAACCTCTGATGGATCTCAGTCATGTAATTTCTGCATTCAATAGCTGTGTAGGGTCTCCACAGGGCAATGAAGAATACAATGCTTGTGCAGGGAAACAGCCCCAGATCATGTCATACTTAAATATAGGGGGAAGTTCTGGAACAACACTGTACCTCCTACCTGAGTCCAAACTGTGAGGAGAGTTAAGAAGCTGTGCCTTCAGGATGTGCAGTGTAACAAGGAAGGGACACTGCACCTCTGTAGGATTCCATCCCAACTTCTTCTTCTCATAACAGTTTTCCTGTCTTCTTTGCAAAGTGTCTCTTGCTCACAGCTGCCAGAACCTGGGGAGGACTCATTTCTTTCCCGTCCAGCCCACCACTGGGTTAATTGCAAGGAGTGCTTCATCAGAAGCATCAGTTAATTCAATAAGCTCTCCTCTGTAGCTCAGCCTGAAGAGATGGTACTGTGCCAGTCATCGCTTAGAGGTGCTATTTGACTTTGGCACTACCACTGCCTCATAAACACCTATTTGGCCTCTGCCTCATAAACATATCATAAACAACTGTTTGGCTTGGTGTAGGTCTCCAAATTAGTGTTTATAGCCATGCAAGAGAGCAAGCTGTTTGCATAAATAATCCTGAAGCAAAACTTGCCTTCTTAGGAAAACAAAACAAAACAAAATAAAACAAAAAAGCAATTGTTTTGCTGCATCTGCAGATTTGCTGCCTGTGTGCAAGGGATGTCGATGCTACCAGATGTCACATGGCAATAACACTACGGAGAAGACTCTCCTCCTACCACCCAGACTCTACTCCTACCACCTATACCTAACATAGAATGGTTNCTGAACAAGCCCAGCTCCCTCAGCTGGTCTTCATAGGAGAGGTGCTCCATCCCTCTGATCATCTTTGTGGCCCTCCACTGGACCCATTCCAACAGATCCTTGTCCTTTCCATGTTGAGGACTCCGGAGCTGGACACAGTACTCCAGGTGAGGTCACTATTCTTAGTCTACAGGAAAGCGAAGGAAAAGTTCAGGAGGGCAATGAAATGAGATTATATTGCATAAGAGTGTGAGTCTGTGTGTGACAGGACAAGGCAGAAATGCTGCTCCTTTCCAATTACAGTTTTGACCCTCTTGACTTTTACTGCTTTGATTGTTGTTTCATGGAGGTGACAAATCAAATTAACACCTTTGCATTTTCCCTTTGCAATCCCAACAAAATAGCTAGCAGAATGGGCTGCAGCATGGGCAGCATTGACCTGACAGCTCCATCCTCAGCAAGAAAAAACAGTTACACATAAAATTACGAAAACCTACCAAATATATTTTAATTCCTGACCTAAATAATCCAGAGGGAGAACAAAGGTATGTTTTTGTGTTCTTCTTGGAGGTCTAAACATTTATAGCAGCACAGACGATCCTGTTTGGAGGAACTTTGAGAAATCTACTATCTCTCTCTTCCCTAAGCAAAATCAACTCCACCTTAAACCTAACACCCCTTCAACGAGATTCCTTGTTCTTTTCACAGTTGTTGAGCTGCTGCAATACAGCATGAAAGGGGGGTTTCATGCTTCTTGCTGTCAGAGAGGAAATAGGATTCATTGTCATGAATTATGGGTTCGTGTAATTAATGGCCCTTCTCACAAACTTCTAGTGTCCACGACATCACTTTGTCAACTAATCATATCCTTCCTTGGAGCGGGTGATGCTGCAGTCCCAGTCTCTAGGAATTTCCAACTAACCTCATAAATGAAATGAAGGAAAATATAGAAGGATGTCTTTTATCCTTCTATAGGATAGAAAATGAAGGATGAGCTTTTTCTTTCGAAACAAGATGAAATGAAGATTCCATGAAGAGTTGTTCAGCTTTCCTGGAGCAGTTCAAGTTTTAAAGTCTGACAGTCTGCAACCCATAAAAACAGTCCTATACAAATGCTAGTTAATCTTGAAGTTTTGACATTTTGAGATAAAGTTAATTTTAAGTTTAATTGCCCCTTTCCCTGTTCACAGAAACCTACTTGGAGGCATCATTTACATGGGGTACTGCTCAGCCAAATTGAATGCATTTCTTGTACAGCTCTTGAGGTGTGGGAGAGAAAGATTTCATCCTTGGTGGGGTACACGATGGGAGGAGCATCAGTTCCTTCAGAAAGCTGCCATACCCACCCAGACCAGACTGACACAATATAAGGCCCAGGACAGAAACTTACTGCTCTTGCACTATCAAAGATCAGCATGCTGGGAGGAATATGAGAATATTTAATAAGGCCAGGTTTGAGGTGTTAGCAGGTCAAAGAAAAAAATCACCTTTGACTTGCAGATTGTTCAAAACAGAGAAAACACCATGTTGACTACCTGAGAGCATCCAGGGTTTGTCTCCATTGGATTTTCAGTGGCCCTCCTTAGTGTTGTTTACCAGTTACCATTTAATGTTTATAAACAAATCCAACCATATGGAAGCTTTTCAAGCAGATTTTCCTTTTCATTGTTCAGTCCCTCCTTCCTAAGTATGAATATGCATCCCATCAAATAATTTTCCCTGTTTACTATGAAATTTAAGTACTGGTCCTGTGATTCCAAGATCAGTTTTGATCAGGTCACCCCCTAAAAATTCCTATCTTCAGCCATAGACTAAGAAAAACTGAGGTTGGAAGAGACAGAATTTGCTATTTCACATATCCTGCCTCTTTCCCTCAGGGTTCTCAGAGCACCATGCTAACCCCAAGCAGAGGTTTTCATCAGCATCTGGGGTGAAAACAGGGATCATCATTCCCACTATATAGAAGAAAAGACAATGCCAAGGTGGCATAGAATGTCTTTGAACAGAAGTCATACCTCCAGTGAGCAATTATGGCCTTGATTAGCAAGACCATCAATCTAATCACACCTTCTCCTATCACCTTCTACCTACACCTCATGAAAAAGTACACTTTCCCCTGAGGGAAAATATCCTGTATCCTACACTTCTGCTCTTACAAGTGGGAGCTGAGTTTAGGATTCACCTCCTGTACTGAAATGTTGAGTCATATCCAGTCATCCAGGGTTCAGCTCACTTGAGATGCCTTTGGATCCCTTCTGACACCCACCGAGTTCACTACTGTGGGTTCTCCAATACGTGTGCCACGGCTGCCAACTTGTTTGGCTGTTGTAGATACTTCAAAGCTTCTCAAAGGGCTCTAAAGTCTCCTTTCAGGCAAATTAATCTGGCCTCAGACTGGTCAGTGGGAAAGAGATCCACCTATAGAGGATGCAGTAAGTCATCCTCCAAAGGTGCTGATGTGTCTCCATTGACTACAGAGACATCCTGAATGATCAGCTTAGAAGAAAAGCCTAATTTTAGCAGGGGCTAAAGTTAGGAGAACTTCCACCTTTTAAAGATATCCACTTTCAGGAGTGGCAGCTGACTAGATTAGGACTCCAACCACAAGCGTCTTACTCTTGCTTCTGCTGCAAACTTGCTTTGGGGTATCTGCATGCCCCTTCACGCTCCTCTTCCCTAAGGCCAATAACACTTCCTTTGTTGTCCTCTCTGTCTATTTAGACTGCGAGCTCTTTGGGGCAGGGACTCTCTTTTTGTGCATGTCTGTAGAGCACCTAACACCGCAAGACTCTGATTGGGGTTGAGCCTGTAACTCAAAGAGTAAATAATAATAATATGCATTAGCTGTTAAGTAGGGGAATTAGGGGTTAGCTTATATGTAAGCACTGTACATAGTGTAATGATATCCTCGTGCTTAATGCAACTGGATCCTTCCATTATTAAAGCAGCAGGCGAACCGATGTTTGATCTACAGGGCTAATTCTAGTTTTTGGAGACATCAAACAGCTCTTTTTCTTTTTTTTTTTTTTTTTTTTTTCTTGGCAAATGCGCATGTTATAAGCAAATCTGAAATTACCAGGTTCACAAGTTGAGTTTCATGCAGAGAAATGTTTACTTTGATGCCAGAGAACCTGGCTCATTTCCATTTACAGTAAATGAGGAAGAAAATTGATTTGCAGCAGCAGGAGGGGTGTCAAACCTTTATTGCTGCTCAGGACATGTATGCACTGCTAACCAGGAAGATAATTAACCTAAATTAACCTTCTGCCTTAAGATGAGTCATAGTTTGGGGAGGGGGGGAGGTGGGAAGTGGGGGGGGAGAGGGGGTAGGGAGGAGTATAGTGTTGTAGAACTGTATGGACATGTCCTGTGCATTTCCAAGCAAAACCGATGGGCCCATGTAGCAACCAACTAGATTTAAATGGAAATTCTAGATGGGCATTTTTACCTTGTGAAGGAATAAAAAAATAAAGATTGCAGTTTAAACTAGGGCTGGACTGAGAGTTGCATAAGTTGTGCCTGTAAAGTGGGAAAGAAAGCCATATTTCCAGCTGCTGCCAGCAGCCATTGTGTTAGCCCAGCCAGAACCAGCAAGCTGCAGCTCATGTATTTGACCAGCCATCAACACTTCCTGCTCTTCAACAAGGGTGAAAAGCTGTGACTGACGCTTGAGAAGGGGTTTGGTGCTTTGGTCAACCAGCTGCCTTAGTCATATTTTGAACACAACAAGTTATCCATTTCCTACAGCAATGGTGTCTCTGGGCGTAGCATCACACAGATGTTGTGGACATCCCAGGACACGGGCTGGCAGTTGGACCAGCCAAATAGGATTTGTGATAGCTGGTCGTAGTGGTGGTATTACCTCCAGGAAAATAAGAGGAAGATCATGTCACCACTCTACACCCCTTTTCCCTGTTTGTATAAGGGTTATTTACCGCAGATCACTCTAAGAGCTCTTGTTGAAGGGCTACAGGGTGGGAAAGGTGGATGCTCTGCTCCTGTCTGTGTGGACAAGGTGGTTCCCAGGTTGATGTCAAGGCATGAACCATGCTGCTCTGTCTGGTGAGCAGCAGATGGGGCTGAAACCATCCCTATCTGTGTCCAGGCCCTGGACATCATTTGGGTCAGGCCAGAGAACAGCTAAGTATTACTATTTTGTACTTACTTCACCGTGAGGTTCTACTCAGACAAAGCCACAGTTGATTATTTTTTTTTTATTTTCCTGGGAACCCTAAGGGTTTCAGATGCCCAAATGCCCTGGGTCTGTGCCCACAACTCAGCATATCCCAACACACACCCTTACAGACACCCCACATTCACCAGGGTCCATCTCTGCTCCCCTCCTCCCAGCTGCGAGTACAACCTTCATTCCAATGAGGCTTTGCAGAGCTCATCCCAAGTTAATCCTCATTCCCACCACCGTTTCACACCCCAAGAAAATTCTCCCCTGTTATAGACAACATCCAGGGTATTGTGGAGAAAACATCTACTTCAGGGAAGCCAATCCCAGGTGAAAGTTATACTGGCTGAGAGAGGCAAAGCTGATCTAAAAGCCTTGCCACCCAGCCTGGACCTCACAGGAGGTCTCAGTGCCCAGTTGAAAGAGGTAACCTGTGTGAATCCTGCGTATTACCCATCCTCCCCTTTGAGCAGTGGAGATCATCCATCCATGGATGACCGAAGACACTGGGGTGGTGAAGGGTGGGTCAGTACTTCAATATGGTGAGCAACCAAACCTCCACTCCTCTGGTGGCTCTCCTCCACCATCTGAGAAGGGGGAGAAGTGATCAGTGAGGCAACACAGTTTTGATTCATCCAAGATGGTTTTGTGGAAGAATTTATGCTGATTTAAACAAAAGACTTTGGGGGAGGTGGAGGGAACATTTCAAAAATTCAAGCCTTGATTTTTTTCACTTGGTGTTTCTTGCCTTAAAAAAAAAAATCATAAATATTAAGCAATTAAAATCATCTAGGGAGAGCTTAAAAACAACACAAAATGGATCATTTTGGAGACAAATGCAGCATTCCACTCATCTCAAAGCAAAACAATTTTGACGTTTTTTGGTTTTCTGAACAATTTGGGAGCCAGTGAACCAAAACCAGCAGTTGTGTGCACCACCCTCCTCCCCCTCACAAACAACGATAACTGAGAAACCTGACGTTGGAGTAAACTCACCCTGCACCTCTGGCTCTGTCTGCCTGGACAGATGCATTCAAATATGTTGGATGGACAGTATCTGTGATTTTAAACTACATAAACCACCCCCTTTCTTTCCCCATTCACTTTTTTAATTCATTGGCCACTTTCAGCTAAATCCACCAAGTTTCCTATTGATGTAAGTCCCTCTGTGACCTGGTGGACCTGTGCAGGATCTGCAAGCAACGTGCTGCATGCACTTCCCGAACCCCCAAACAGGGTCCCCCTCCTCCAAAGACAAACAGGATTTCTTTTGAAGTCAGAATGTCTGTTCCTGGGCCAATAAAATCCTTCAGTTTCCCAGTAAGAAGGTAAAGGTGGTGAAAGGTGTTAGCAAGCATGTCCCTGTGAACTGCAATTAGCAGCTGGGTGAAGGGGGAAAGTGTTGGCAGAAAAAGGGGAGGCGATGGCTGTCTCACCTCGCTTGGGATGGACCAGATGGGCCAGGCATGAGCCCCAACACCAGAGCTGGAGACAGTCTGGCAAGCCAGCCCCAGGCCTAAAGGGAGGGAGAGGGGTTTCCTTACACCATATCTCATCCTGCTGGTGACACCTGAAGAGGGTGGGATGACCAAAAGAGAAAAGCACCTACTTGCAGAGAGTTCAGCAAAGGAGAGATATTCGGTCTGCCTTAGAAAATGAAACCATGATAACCTTCTACAGTCCTGTGTTTTATCTGAGAATGACCATACAACCAGCACTAAGCCCTTTTCATCCGATCTCCACCTACTAACTAGGAAAAGACATCCATCAGAGGCAGCAAGACCTGTAGTTTTAGGGCTTTCTTGACTGCTGTGGTATCTGCAAAGGATGTGGCAGTGGAGGAAAACAGCTCTGCTTCAGAAACAAGGGGCATGTGTTACTCATAGAGGGGAAAAGTGTGGCTAATGTGAGAAAAGGAACATGAAAATGTTGCTTTATTAAAGATGTTCCAGGCAATTTCCCCAGGTAATCATGTTTATCTGCAAAGAAGAAGGAAGGACAGGAAAAAGAAAAAGTTATGAAATTCCGTAACATATTGTCTGGTGTTTAATCCTCCAAAAATGGTCCATACAGAGTTCTCACTGGAGATGGCAGCAGTTTTGGTATAGACTTGGTCACAGACCCTCAGCAACGCACCCTTCTGGCACTGGTCCTGTTGCCTCCATCTGATCCATCTGACCTTCCGGTGAAGTCAGCGTCAAGCAAACAGGACAACCCGAGGACATCAAACTCAATCATGCTTTTAAACCTGCTGCAGAAGCAACCAAACTCAGCATTTGTCTCAATGATCACACACCCAGCGCCAAACTGCATCACGTCTATAGAGTAGCCCTTATATCAAGCTATCAGTTGGGAAATACATGTCTGTTTTTTTAGGATTCACGTGGACCAAACACGCAAGAAATCTGGGGTTTGCACATCTGTTTTCTATCAACAGATGATTCACTTGTACAAACACATCCAGTCTAAGGGCAAGGCGAATCCTTTTCAATATTAAGCCACTCAAAGACAGGGGAATAGGTTGAGGACTGGCTAGCAGCCAATGAGGTTTGCAAAACAGTGGAATCTAATAAAAATAATTGAAATATTTAAAGGCAGTTGCTTCATTTTATAAAGAAGCACCTGCAATGATTACCCAAAACATTTGCAGGTGGAAAAAGGGCTGAGCACGTCATTGGTGTTAATATCATTTTTGCTCAGAGGGCAAATTAGGCATTGTAATTGTGAAGAATCATTGGAGCTATTTCAATAATGGGATGACTCTGATAATGAAGGATGATTCCTTTAGATCCCCTCTAGTGTGTTAGCCTGCAAAGCCAAGGCTTGGGTGTATTAAAAACCTAACATCAAGGAGAAGGGTGTTCTCTGCAGCCAGGCACCATATGTCAGGGATCATTTACCTGCTTCAGCCTGTTAAAGTCTTGAGAAAATAGAGGCTAACTCACCTAAAACCCCTACAGCCAATCCCCCAGCTGATACAACTCAGCCTATTTCCACTGAGGAAGCTGCCACTTCAGACCAGCTGAGCATCTGGCCTTTGGGATTTTAGTTTGGGTGCTGATTCATCACCTCCTCGTGTCTGGCTGGATCCCAGATTGCCAAGGTGTAGCTTCAAAGCACAGCAGACAAGGGGTAGAAATACACAAGGAAAGGGATAAATACACTTGTATCTTCTTCTGGGGGCAATCTCCAAACAGAGCTACACGAGCAGCCTGGCCTCCAGTCTCTGTATCAACCTGTTACCAAATACATCAGAAGCAGAATCACAAATTTTTATACATATATATTTTTTTTAAATTAAGCACATGCACCCAATCCTCTCTCTCCTGGGTTCCCAGCAGGACGTAGCCACCCTTCTGGACCTGATCCAAAGCCCACTCATTGCCACGGAAAGCCACCCTGTTTTCCATAAAATTTAGACCAAGCATTATTAAAAACTTATTTCAAGAGATGTCATGTAGGAGGAGTCATCCTCTGATTGTGCTTCACGTGGGCATCGAGCAGTTTCTTGGCATTGAAGACTAGTTGCACCAAAAAGTGTGGGACACAGAAAATTGTAAGCCCAGTTTGGGTCATCACAAAGCCAAATAGCTTAGAAAGTAAAATACGGAGGAGAAGAGTCAGGTGTTGTTCAACATCTTGCTAGATGTGAAAGGAAATTAGGAGCATCATGGAGAAACACAAGGCTCATCAGGGATGCTCTTTCTGAGTCCCACTGGCAGTGGCTGTATTGTCTCTTTTAACTGTGCCAGAAAGTGACTTTGAATGCCCTGTTTAGTTCAAGCTGTGACATCCACACTGTCCTTCAAGCAGGGCTCAGGTTGGATCCAAGTTCCTGCTTTCACTTGAAGTTCAGGAAGCCCAATGAGTCACTTCAGGTTCAAAAGCCAACAGTTAGCAGGTGGACCATATGGGACACCAGGAAATTTGAACCAAAGGCAAGCTATCTTGATGGTGTGGAGAACTCAGAGCTGTGTGTTCATGACATCGGGAGAAAAAAAACAGTATCAGGCATGAATTTGAGACAGAGTCTGTTGAGACCTTTCAGCACACTACATCATTTTCCAAAGGGAGACAGATCTGGTTTTTCATCCTGTTCTACACATGTTTTTTTGGGTAATTTCTATCCCTGGAGAAGGATGAGTGGAGTGGAATACTGCTTCTCTTGAGGAGATTTTCAGCCTTAATAGAGGATTCACAAATTTAGAAAAGACTTTTCATATAGAAGATGGAAAAGACTTCATATAAGCGTCATCTGGCCAAGTGCAAACACATGAAATAAAGCCATCCAGTTCTGAGGTAGTTCTCATGGACCTTTGTATAGGCCATGGAGACCTGGTTAGTACCATCAGTGGAATATTTATCTCATCAGTGGAGAACAGATTATCTCCCCCTAAAGAGATAAAGAAGATCAGCTGAATTCCACCCCCAGTTCCCACTGACTCTGAGGATCTGAAAACATTTGGTGGGGTAAATTGTCCTGCAGGGAGCACAGCAAACAGGAATTAGAGAACATTTTGATAACGTTGGCCTCCAAACGTAAAGACTAAAGATAGTCCTTCTCCACTGAAGAAGCAGATTACAAGAACACCACCATCTGAGGGCTGTGACTTTCTTTGCAGGGAAGATAACTTCCAAGTCCTTTAAGAATTCCCACTGTTCGTTATCAGTGCAGCAAGTGAGTCAATGAGGGCTTCAAAAAATGGCTTAGCTACAGTTTAGGAGACTAACACCCACTGACTTTAACTGCCAAACAGTGAGGTTTTCTAAAGTAGTGGGGCACAGCTCTCATACCTGTCGGTTGCCATACGAGTAAAAAAAGTTGGACGCACCTTCTCCCTTGAGGAGCAGAACCTCGGTGCCCATAATGGGCACAGAGGGATAACTAAGCCAGGTATCTAGCCAACTTTTGTGCATGGCCATCGAATTTTCCAAGAGATCTGTAGATTTCTTCCCAAATGCTGTATAGCAGTATAGGACAAGGCTCTCTAACAACTCGTTCAGGTCCTTTTATGGTCAGCTGGGATCTTGCCAGCAAAGTCTTCAGAGGCATGGGATACCTTCACTCCATCCAAAAGCACATATCTAAAATAAAACAGATGATTCACTAGATCAGCCAGGGCCAGAAACACAGCATACACTTTCAATCTAGAGCAGAATTAATTTACTAGCAAATGACATAAACTCATTAAATCAACGTTGTCCTTTTTTCCTGAAAAAAAAAAAGATATTTTTTGGCTTAGTATTTAAATTTTGCCACTGGAATTACTGGGTGGAGTCCCCTGACTTGTGTGATGCCAGGGATCAGACCCAGATGATCATTAGTGTTTGTTGTTACCTCCCATTTTCAGGAGTCTGGGAATTTATTGTTTTATTGTTTCAGTCTCAAATCCAACAGCGCAGAGTCTGCAGTTGCCCAAACAGTGCAACCATGTGTTGCTGGACGTGCAAAGACCAGCTGAAGACAAATCCCCTGTAAGGTTTAGGTTCTGGATATGTGAGGAGACAGATGGCCCCAGCTACTGCAGGACATTTTGTGTCTGAATGTTTTCTCTTGTGATAGGACACAGCACTACAGAAGCCTGTTCTCAAGAGGCACTTTCCTAATTGCACAAAGTCAGCAAGTTGAGGCCTTTGGAGGAGTTTTGGATAACATCTCATGCCTCGTCCGTCCCCTCCAAAGCCTATTGAAGCCTGCTGCTTCTGCAGCACCAAGGGGTGTTGGACCAGGTTCACAAACCTGAACGCCATTAAGAGAAAATACTACCAATATCAGCATTCTCCACTCACTTACACCTACTTTGCATTTTAAACACCAGTAAATGACTGCCCAAGGGAATAGAGAATCAGACCCATCAGTGTGGGTATATTTCAGCAACTCAGACCCCAGGAATTTTGGAAGTTCACCAGCATTAAGGATTATTAATGCATATTGAAAAATAGCTGGAAATCTACCCAGCATTGTTAAAGAATCATTTAATTATTATTAACTGAGTCACAGAGGGCAGGCAGGCAAGTTTATGAAACTGATACACCGAGTAACCACAGACTCAAGACTACAAGATTGCTCTATGCCAAAGTTTGTAATTAAACCGTGTCCCAAGGATGGGCACTGCAGCCTGTTGCATTCAGCAAGTGCCCTCTGCTGGACTCTGGTCCCAGCCAGGACTGTACCTTCTGCATCCAGCCTGCAGACTTCTCCTCAGCAAGTCTGGGTGCACCGCAGCATCCTTCCAGCGTGACCTCCAGCTGACTGCCCTTTACAGCAGTCGCCTTTCTCAGTAAAAGCAATTATTCATGAAAAAAAAAAAACAACAAATAACCCACAATCAAAAACAAAAGAAAAACCCAACAAAAAAACCCAAACCAACAAACTATTAAGTTACACCTCGTGTCACCACAGCTTGGTTAGACTTGAAACGTGGGTGCAGCTCTGAAGAGTTCATTGCCCTTTCCTATCCCATTCCCACCAGCTTGCCCTGGTGACTGGGAAATGTCCGTCTTCACCGGTTAACTCATGATGACTAAAGCAGGTGGGGCATGCATGGTGAGGAGATATGATGTGAGAGAAACGGGTGCAATTAAATAACAGAGCTTTCAACACCCAGCTCCCAGGGCAGCATTTAGCTAATTAAGTAAGCCGTGCATTTTCCCCCGAGGTGTTTCCAGTGCCCTCAAGAGCAGTGTCAAGGTCAAATTTGCTGCTGACCATTCATAATGGTCCATGCTGACCATTCATAATTCATAAGGCCAAGCCACAAGAGCTTGTTTAGAGAGTATTGGGGTTCCCTTGCTGGGGAGTGCCTGGACCTGTGCTCTCTCAAATGCTGTGAGAACACACTACTGACAAAGCCCAAACCCACCCAAAATACTTCCTTTTCCCCAGCTTTCTCCCTTCAACACACATACGTGGTGTCACAGAGTTGTAAACCCCTAATGGGCCTGGCCACCACCAAATGTCCCTGGGTGAGATGCTCTCTGTGCTTTTTGCTCCATTCACATTTTCCACCTCCCTCGCCCGTTTTGGCTGCCAGGTACTCAAGGCAGGAACTGCCTCTTGTCAGGCCAACATGTAGGACCTAACACTGCAAGGCCTCTAGGCATGCTTATAATGCAAACAGAAAGATTAGATCAAGTCTGGCCTCTCTCTCAATGCTGTGGGCAGCAGAGGAGTGTAGTGTTTGCCTCTTATCTGAAGTCTTGGAGGATTGGCCCAACATATTGACATAAACTGCTGCCAATGTCAGTTTACACTAAGAAAACTGGGTTATAAAATGTGTTGTCTCAGGAGCAAGATGCATCCCGCTGCAGAGCTGGTAACCTCCCATGGAGAGGAAGGGACCATCCAAGCCAGTCACAACTTTGGACCCCCAAATGAACTGGGTGCCTGGGCAGGAGTCTGTAACTCAGTGAGGCTTCAAGCCAAATTGTGTAGGAGCACTGGGGAGATGTCCATAATGGGCTTAGGGTCTTGAAGACACCTGCAGAGCTGTTCAGATTCATATGTAAAACAATTTTTTAAAATCTTACGTGGGGTCGAAAAGTTAGAAGGGGAAAAGACATATGGTAGAGGGGGAAAGACAAGGTGTGTCTGCCCAGGGCAGGGGGGTTGGAATGAGATGACCTTTACGGTCCCTTCCAACTCTAACCATTCTATGATATCTAACAAATCTAAAACAAAAAAAAGTGCATTTTCGCATTAAGAAATGTCATAGGAAAATTAAAATGCAAGAAATACTCCATTGAGTCAGACCAGCAGTGCAGTAACCTGTCTGTGACCACAGCAAGAGGAGATGTACTCCAGGGATGCCACTTTCTGGAGTCATTACCCTCACATTGCCCCATCATCCACAGACATTGCACAGGAATGCTGGAGGGTGCACCATGGCCTGCTCTTCTACCTATCTACGGGAGGAACTGTTGTCCACAAATTTGTCCAGCCCTTTTTTGAACCTGATGATACTCTCTGTCCCAAAAACCTTCTCTTGCAACAGATTCCAGGAGTTCAACAATGCTTTTTTGAAGTTTATGAATTAAAATTCAAGAGCATCATCTCCAGATTCAGGACACCCATGTGCAGGCTGTTTCCAATGGCGTTGGGTTTTGGGGCTCCTGCCGCAGTTCATAGTGTGGTGCCTCAAGCCAAGTGAGATGCCTTCAGGCTGTGGCTGAAAAGGGCACTGGACTCCCCAAAACTCTTGTGCCACGTCTGTCAGGCCTGCTCAGGGGTCTGCAAGTCCACAGAGCACCATGCGTCCACAACAAGCAACTCAGCTGAGATCCTCAGCAGCAGATCTCAGAGATCCCAGTGCAGCTCACCCACTTGTTTGGCTGGCCAGATTGTACTGTGGGCTCTGGTGACGGTATCTCTATTGATTATTGGGAAATCTCAGGCACCAGTAACATGGTGTAGACATCTAAATATAGGTACCTGAGTCTGGTGCTGAAGCCTATCAGGAAACGTATTTTAATTAGAAAAGGGAATTTTGAAATCAAGCCAAAACTGAAAATTTTGTTCTGCGGATACCATTTTCTATTTTTAAGTGAAGAGAGTAACAAAAATAAAAATAAAATAATAAAAAAAAATCACTGGTTCACAACATTATTCAACTTTAAAGGGATTTTAAGTCTGTATTTCAATCTCCTGCTCAAAGCAAGGCCAGCTATAGGGTCAGATCAATCTGCTTTAAGTACAAAATCATAAAACCTTTAGTTACAAAATCACAAAACCAGGTCTAGCGCTAAGAAGCTTGGTTTGATTGCCAAGGTCTCTGGCAAATAGTTCACCTGATGTAGGGGGGAGCTCTGAATGTGCACCCAACAGCAACACCAGATAACTGTCCATAACCACAATGACAAATGTCTACCGGTGAGACGTGAAGAGGAAGGAATCCAGAAATTTCCATAACCACACAAGAAGGAAGAGCAGACCAGAAGCTGGCTTGAACTAATGACCACTAAGTTTCAACAAAGGTGATCACAACCATGTCCTGGAGCACCTTTGTGCTCAACAAAGGAGACTGGATGCATGCTTGTGGAAGCTGTGATCTGAGTGACATGAGCTGAGCCACAGACCAGAGAAAGACCTTTAGCATTTCTGAAAATTACAGGTGGCAAGTGCGCACATCCCGTGTTGCATCCTGGGAAGAGGAATTCCTTACAGACCTCATCTTACAACAAAGGAGGAACAGATCCAAACGGTCAAATAGCAGGAGCTTCAATAGGAGGGACTTTACACAAGTCAATATGTGAACTATTCAAGAGTGTTTCTACTTACTGATTTCAAATCTACAACCCTTATCAACAAGGGGAGAGACCACACTCACTTTTCTTTAAAACAGATTAAGAAGGAAAGTAAAAGTAGGTATTTAAGATAAGGAATAAAACAAGCAAGTTGTTGTATTAAAATAAAACCAGTGTAATGCATGGAGAAAGAAAGACATTTTTTGTCCTTACTAGAACTCAGGAGTGGATAAAATCAATAAGGGGAATAAAGGACTTGAAGAAATATTTATAGTCAGCAGAGTCAAGGTTGAAGAGAAAGTGCTTTTTTTATACAAGGAACAAAAGAAACCCTGACGAGAGCATTAATTTGTTACTCTAGGGGAATGGTGGAACCATGGATAATAACCAAGAAAAGCCCTGCGTGTTCAATAAATGTTCAGTTCTGCACGTTGGGAAAAAGCTGCACAAGCTACTTCTACCACACACTGCTGATGATCACACTTACGGCTCTAACCATAAGCAAGGGAGATGGTAATCAGCATCTCCCA
This sequence comes from Nycticryphes semicollaris, assembly GCA_013400055.1. Lineage (NCBI taxonomy): Eukaryota > Metazoa > Chordata > Aves > Charadriiformes > Rostratulidae > Nycticryphes > Nycticryphes semicollaris. Next base: position 61,209 of record VXBJ01001372.1, on the reverse strand, counting down.
CAGCTAGCCATTAATAAATGTGCAGATTCAGATCATTTACATCCAGGAGTTTTTAAAGAGTTGGCCAAGAAGGGGTTGGAGCCTATTCAAAAGTCTTTGAACCCCAGGGAAGTTCTAGAGGACCAGAAGAAAATGAATGTTCTGCCAGTGTTTTAAAAGAGGAGACAAGGACAACATGGGTTCTAGACTGCCAGCCTGCCATTAATCCCCCAAAAAATAATGGAATAGCTCATATGGGATTTGTTTATTATGGAATCAAAGGAAGGTAATATAATTGCTGCCAATCAACTTGGGTTTATGAAAAATAGATCTTGTCAAATTAATTTGATGTATTTTCTGATAACAGCACAAGCTTGGTTAATAAGGGGAAGAGTGCTGATGTAATTTTACTTAGATTTTCCTCAAGGCAACTGCCTGGGTACTGTATGATATTTTGATTAAGAAACTGGAGTACCAAACATGGCACACATTAAAGGGATTAAAAACTGGCTAACGTAGGTCTCGAAGCGTAACTCTAAACAAGGGATCGTTGCCAGATGGGTGTGTTCCTCGTCAGGTCCCACAGGGAATGGTTCTTCAATATACATTTTAACATTTTCTCTAAGTCCTGGAAAGAAAAAATAAAATAAAATAAAATTGCTGGTGACAACACAAGGTCTACTGGATCAGCATGTAAGGAAGAGGCTGAGGTCAATGGTGTGGATCAAAAGAGCTTGCTTGTTGAGATGGGTGCAGGCAGAGAGCAAGCAGCTGAAGGCCAAATATAAAGGCAGATGTGCAGAAGAGAAGAGTGCGGCCATATTCCCCCTCCTGGAGAGCAGCAAACCTGGTAGAGATGTGGGCATCCCAGCAGGCAACCCGATCTGCTTGCAAGTGGGGTTTATTGCTAAAAGGTCTAGTGTTCTTGGATGCTGGAAAGGAGAAAATGTTGAATTTATGGGATGTCCTCATTACCCCACACTCTACGCAGCTGGCTGTGTGAGCCGGCTGATTCTCCCAGGTTGCTTCTGGAGTAATTGGAGGAGGGGAGATGTTCTTACTGGGCAAGATCCAAAGCAGGCTATCAGAGCTGTTGAGAGAGATGCTGAATGGGGAGCAAAGGGACATGAGCCCACTAAGTCCTCCTGCTGCCCAAGCCAGGCTTAAAGGTGTTGAAGATGAAACTTCCCACCCCATACTCTTCCTCCCAGACTGCAAACCGGGCATTGCTTCTGAAATAGTAGGAGGCACAATACTCAAAGGACATTGCTAAAACAAAGAGGAGTTGGAGAAAGGCTCTGGGAATGGAGGCAAGGTTGGAAACCCTTAGAGGAGCTCAGTCCACGAACCCAATGGACAGAAGGATGATAGTTTATGAGCCCATGAGTAGTCTGTTGGATGGATGTTCAATAACAGAGAGCTCTTCGATATCTCACGTAAAGGTACAAGAAGATTTAAATGCCAGAAATCAAAGTTATCCATCATCAAACACCAAATATGGAACATATTTTAACACTGAAGTTGACTGTCTGATGGAACAATTTAGCAACAATTACAACAATTCACATTACACAGATATTAAAAGGAAAGCCAAATGTTTTATCTAAATTGATTTTCTAGTTCAAACAGGAATTTATGCACTCCTCTGGCTTTTTTTTTAGCACAGGAGACCTGAAAGTGTAATCTCAACCCTTCTCTCTAGCCATTTAAACTCTGGCTCTAAAGTGAGGCAGAGGATGGGGAGGAAGGCCCCTCTGAGGACCACGGAAACATCATTACATAAGTCCAGTCAGACATCCACACAACCACCTCCATATGGGAATTTGTTGCGAGTTGCTTGGAGATTGAACTACACCTGTGAAGATCATGATTCTCAGAAGTACCCCCTCCCTTCTGTCACACAGAGTCCATTGCATGGCTTCATTTCCAGTGGAAACAGCAATATCTTCTTTAAACAGTATTGCAGATGGGCAGGTTTGGTTCGCTGTTGAGAAGCAGGCCCCCATCCCCTGGCCTTCCCATTTAGTCTGCCACCATTTCTCAGCCTGAGAGGCTCATATAACAGTTAGAGCAGTCTCAACCCTTCAATGGTAACTGGATTCAGGGATAGCTTGTCCTATCACAGTGTTTTTTAGGAACCTTCTTTTTTTTTTATATACATAAATACCCAGAAGCTCCACAGAACTCAGCTGTGGGACCAGCTATCAGAGGGATAAGCCCACCAAAAAACAGGTAAGTCTACAGGAGAGGAGGCCTCTGGAGTGGGGGATGCTCCCCACATGCAACTGGTACACACCATCTTAACCTCTTCCTATCTCTTGCCCCTGGACCATTTCTTCTTTGTGGTTTGCTTGTAGAGGTCCTTCTCCTGCTCTGGATCCGGACACTTTCCTGGACTCAGTAACATGGGAAGATGTCATCCCCACCAGCCATCCCCTTCCAGGGAGAGCAGTGGGAAGGCGAGCTGAACATGATGATGGACATCTAAAGCAAGAAGAGCCCGTGATGCTTATGTTGGATGATGGGAACACCAGTGGGATTACACCCTTCACCCAAGGTGCTAGATGGCATGGCATCAGGGAGCAGCATCACCTCACAGCTATCCCTCATCCCACAACCCCATGCACCAGACACAAGCCGTCCATGGGGTGATGTGAAGCCCCCAAGGCAGCTGTCTTGGGACAAGTCTGCAAGGTGACGGCTGCTCCTTCAGCAGGCCCTGGTGCTCATTGAGGGATGCCTAATGAAATCTGCTCAGGAAAGCTATTTATAAAGATATTTATCATGCAGATATCATGCAGACTAATCAGCTCCTAAGCCAACACCATAATCTCTCCACATGTCAGAGCAGTGCACGGACCGTTCCAGGGAGAGGTCGGGGAACGGGAGATTAGAGCCAAGCCCAGCTCTCAGCCATGGCAGCGCGAAGCCACAGTGGGCTCAGTGAAGCCAATTACACCACACAAGTGCCTATAAATCAGTCACAAATCAAATAAAGCAGAAAGCATCGCTTACACGCTGTGGTTTCTACCACCCACTGCTGTGAGGATCACAGCCTCCTCAGATTCACACAGTGCTCAGCACGCCGGAGACCTGCTCCGACCGCCAGCGCAAGCGGTGCCAGGGATGGGGTTCCGCTTGTTAGTTTTGCTAATGGCACTTCTAGCGATGCAGGCAGCTGCCTGCGCTGCCGTTGCTCCTCTGGAGTCAGGACCCAGACCCTTTCCACCTCCACGCTTCCCTCTGCACTGACTCCAGGTTACGAAATTGGGTTGCAAATGTATAGAAACCCTTTCCATACAGGCCCTGAGCTATAGATACATGTATTTCTTTGCTCTTTACGCTATTTACAGACATCTATATCAACAGACCTTAGATAGACACACATACATACACAATTTTGATTTTGTGTGTGTTTACCCACGTGCATATTACATATAGCTTTATGTGCTATATCAGCACATACAGGTTATTTATTTCTTCACTTACTGTGTTGTGTCTTCGCTTACGTGTACACACGCTCCTCTGCGTACACAGCAACAGACCAACTGGCAGGTCTCAGACCACCCGTTTTTGCAGGAATGGCTGCAGGTCAGAGGGTTTTCTCTCAGGCTCCTGATTTTTTCATGTTGCAAGAGGATCCGACCCCTCTCAGCTCACTTTAACTTCTACATGTGGGGCCAACCTAGGCATCTGGGGCTTCTCTCCTATCAATGGGCTACTTTCAAAGGGTAAGTCATTGCCATCTATCTGGGGGGCACGATTTTAACCAGGAGGTGACACCCTCTAGGGCTGCTCATCTCTATCCACTGACTCTAGAAAGGGCCAAAGGAGTGGCTTAAGATGCCTGGCTCCCTTTTGACAGCGTGAAAGCAGTCCTACCCAGCGTAAGTAATACAAAATCATCTCTCTCTGGTGGTGAACTGTAGTTTACTGTGGTCACAAAAGGGATAAATGGGGAAATGGAATCAGCAAGGACAGCAATTATATAACCAACATTAACAAATCAATGCAGATATTGAAGATAAAGGTTCATTTTTCAAAAACATCTGCTCACTCAGCACCCTGAGCTCTATTTCGAAAGGTGGCAAGGCTCACGTGGTAGTAAGAGCCAGGGATTTGCCTCTGATTTACTATTGGTTCCTGCCCAGGAGCCTTTGGAAACTTTCACCCAAAATCCATCGTGGGGAAGAAATACTTTGAAAGAAATTGTTCTTTGCCCCAAATGTTTTAATCATTGCAAAGGAGCCATCTTCCCAGAAAAGAACTGCATGTCATCCTCAGCCTTGGATCTGAAGAGATGCATTTACACAAGGAAGAGTTCCCATATGAGAGGCCATACCCTTTGCAAGGCATTAAATATGTGTATTAAATGTGGTGGTGTTTTCAAAAAAGGAAGAAGTTTGTTGGGTCATTTATAGTTGGCAACGGAGTCTGGTGAGAAACTACTTGGAGAGCCAAGAGAGGTGGAGAAGGGCAAGGTATGCTCACTGTGTTATTTTCTATAGGGTCTTCATCCCCTCCCAAGACCCAGGAGACAACGGCAGACAAGACAGGTTATGGCTGGTGAGAAGCAGGGGTGGGAGACTGCCTTCAAGATGAGATGTCACAGTCAAACCCCACCAAAAACTTCACCACCTTGCCAAGAAAAAATGCCACACCATCACAGAAAGCCCATTTATTCCTCCAGACCCAAATCAGCTGCTGGGGGAGGACAGGAGGGCACAGGGTGTTCCACAACACCTGCAGCCTGGCTGGGCTAAATAAAGGCATAACCAGTTTTACCACAGGTGTTGCCCAGCACAGTTTCTCCCTTGTGGTACCATTATACTGGGCCACTCTGGGACAGCATCCCTGCTCCCCTCCCAGCTGACAGCCCTTTGAAGGGGCTGAGCCCCGGGTTTATCTCTGGATTTTTCTAATGAGCTCTTAAACCTTCTATCAATGACACATTCCATCAGTGGATCAAGGCACCTAAATAAAATTGACATAAGGCAAGGCCTTTTAATTATCCAATTATTTTGTTTCAAGCAGCAGCTGGTAAAAAGTAAAAAGACTTAGTGTTCTTCTTTCGTCTCTGTTGACATAAAATCAAGGATCAAAGCACCTTAATTTTTGGTCTCTGATTTTTCTTTCCTTGATTTAAACATGCCTGTTATGAGTTCAGCGGCCTTCCTGCCCCCTTTCTTATTTAGCAGTGATTAGTGAGTGGTGAAGCTGCAAAGCCTTGGAGCTTGCTGTCATGAGATGAAGCCCCTGTGGTGCTGGGTGCTGACGGTGTGCAGAATAGGCCATCACTTACTCCATCACCAAAACAGTTTTCAATCTCAAGAGCAGGACAGGGAAGATTTGCTGGAAGGGAACCAACATAGGCAGAAATGAAGGGGTTGTGTGGGAAGTGTTTGGGAGACCCAAGCACCTGGTGGAGGTCACACCTCTCTGTCCAGGCACCTGCTGGAGGTGCTGGTTTGAACTTCCACATGTGTTGGATCCCCAGTGTCAAAGCAGACTGGAGATTTCAAGTCCTGCTTGCTAATTGTTCCCACCTTCGAGGAGCCACCTGTACCTCCAGCTTGAATATCCCCTGGATTTGTTCCCCACTAAGAAGAACAGATAATCAGTGGATATCCATGATCAGACCCTTTTGCATGTGATTTCATCTAGAGCTGTGGAGAGAAAGAGAAGCCTCATCCCAATGGGCAGCTCGGGCCACCTCAGATCTGACCTTCCATTAGAGACATCTGTCCATCTCCAAGGAGATGGTGATTCTGGGTTTCAGTGCGATGGGAGAGATCTGGGCACAAGTTCTACCCCAGCATAGCATAAAAATAAATACAAATCAGTTTCCTAATTTATTCTTCCCGAGCCTGGGCCTGCGGATGAGCTGGGCTGTGAGTGGAAAGGCCCTAACACAGGACACAGAGAGTCCACATCCATGTGCATGCATGGGTAGGTTGTGAGTGGGAAGCAAGAACCCAGGAGAGGGTTTCCATTCCAATGGTCTGATGTAGCAGTAGAGGTTTTGTATGAGTTGATATGGAGCAGAGAGCTGGTGGCAGAGCTCCACGCAGAAGGACAGCCCACCAGCATCAGCACAGATGCCTGCACACACCGGAGCATGCCAGCATGGGATCCTGCGTGCATCAGCAAGTTTTGGGTCTGTAATCCTGGGCACCACACAGAGAAGTCTGTGTCAGTGCAGGTGTCTCTGTGGATGAGATCCAGCAGACACACTATGGAGATGGAGATCTCTTTAGAAAGCTCTACCGGCCAAGCAATCCTACCAGCTCCCACTGCTAGGTGGAGATACTGCCCAAATGAGCAAACAAGTGCTTTGGATGATATCAGGCACTCCCAGCTCCTCCAGAGACATTGGATGTCCTTGACTGAAGACTGTTCTGTCCTCTATCTTGCAAGACTGGGACATAAAGGCTTTTACAAGACCACAGCCCTACCAAGATTGTTAAACAAGAATTAGCTTTATGTGGGTAGGCCTTGTCTGAAATTCTTCTTGTCTCTCAGGTCAGCCATGATGGAGGACCTGCTTCTAATTCACATGGTTTTCTCTCATCCAGTGCTCCCAAATCCGTAGGAAAAGATCTATCTTACTGGGGCACATGGCAAACTCCAGGTTCCTGACCACCAGGAGAAGCTTGCCTAGATACGTTCCATCTCCCCTTCCTTAGCTGCAGCTGAAAAGGAAAAAAAACATGCCATAGATGAGGGATGCCAATGCCAAACCAGGCTTTTGTCAGTAGCATGGGTTGGGAGGTGGGGGCATGTCAGCTTTCCCAATCAATCCCTGCACCATGATGCTTCCTGAGCCCTTGTGAACATGTGATGGGTTCTAAATCAGCTCATTTGACTAGTGTCTGGACATTAGCACTCTGTGGAGTCCCTCCTAGGATGAAGCCTTGGATGACGCCATGCAGGTTTTACGAGGAGGCTTTGCTTAGGATATCGGCTAATTGTAGATCTCCTGTTTGCAAAGCCAAGGAAGCATTTGGTCATTCCTTCAGCTGTGAAACAAGGTGTCTAGAGGAGCTGGACAGAAAACATCACCTCCATTAGCAACCACACATCCTGCTATTGATGTCTCCAAGCTGAAACTATTTGCCTCCACCAGCTCTTCTCCTTCAGTCATGTCCTGTTGTAGGTCTGGCTCTTTCTGTGTCCTTGGGCAAGCCCCTTTGCCTTGGGATATTTCATTGTGCAACACAGAAAAGTGTATTGGGTCTGCAAAGGTCTAGCTAACAATGTCAAAATTAGTGTGATAAATGCATGTCCATGTGTACAATACAAACCAGATTCAGCCACCAGGTCACCCTGGCTCCACCAAAAACAAGCATAATCCCGTTGCTGTCTTCACTTTCCTTCACTGTCAAAAATGGGTCCCCTTGGGATAGATGAAAAGTTCTGTTAGGAGCTAAAGATCTCACGAATGGTCCAACCCTCTTAAGTCTGAACATCTAGACAAGGTGGCAACTTCTCTGATGTGTCTTGAGTTCCTGCCCGACACAGAACTAAACTTTTCATCAAGAGCTTCCCATTTCTCCCCATGGGCAACAAAATAAGATGCAGAGGGCTGCCTCAGACTGTCAAATCAGCCTTGCAGGTACCTAATGGCAGGTGAGATGAATACCATCCAGAATTTTCCAGACTTCAGTTCAGTTCAAGGGAGCTGAGATTTCTCTGTGCATTCTATGAGCTGCTGCCTCTGGTGGCTTCAAATTTCACACAAGACCTGTGATATCCAGGGTACCATTTAGTAGGAAAATGACCACAGAAGAATGGAGACATCAGAAAGTCTGGGGCCAGGGTTTGAACCTGAAAAACCCTGGATGTGGCATCATCATCTGAGGACCTGAGGAAGCCTGAGCAGCCAGAGGGCTGTTTGGCAAACTCAGACTTCAAAGTGAGTCTCCATCTCTGAGGATGAAGACTTTACCTTGGACTAATAGGAACAACAGTCTTTGGGGAAATGAGCAACCCAGAGGTGGGGTTTGAGTATCCCCACAAAGCTCATTTTTGAGGTCTGGCAGACTTTTTGAAACAAGTTAGCTCAGATTAAAATTGCACAAGAAGCTCAGATAGAAATGGGGGTTCCAGTGATGGTCCAGCTGCCTCTCCCATCTCAAAGGCTTCATCGCTCCAGTAATCCCAGGTTACCCCTTTCAAAATTGAAGAATAGTTAAAGAAGTGCTCTCCAAGATGCCAAGGCAAAGGTTAGCATTGGGTCTCACTCAGAGGAACATGTATTTCACACAGCAGACACCGGAGCGGCAAACCGTAATTACCATCTGGGAGCAACAGGGGAGGATTTGGAGAGGCAAATATTCCTGTTGTAAATTAAATATCAGTTTGGTCAGAGGATCATTAAAAATATGCTTTCACCTGCTCCTAATTATTTTCCCCACTACAATAGGTGTTTGTTTCCACTCACAGGAAGTGGGAGCTGCAAGACACGGTGTGCAGAGGGTGGAATTTGCCCCTCTGAAGTAGCTCTGACCCGCTTACACTCTGCAGAAAGGTGCTTTTTACTGCCAGGTGAAGCTCAGAGAACCTGAAAAACTGCCCATATTAACCTGCACCCTCCTCGATGCTGCCGAGGTGGTGCGTGCTGCCGTCTGGCTCTGCCTCCTGCCCCAGAGGTGGCTCCAAATCCATCTGCGGATCCAGCCCTCCCCATGGACTCTAGCACAGGCAGTGTGTGTTCATGCATCTGTGCATGCAAATACAAAAGCAACGCTCACAGAGGTTTTTTAATGCATCCAAATATCAACATAAAAATAATTTTATTTTTTATAATTTTTTTTAAAGAAAAAAAAAGAAAGAAAAACATTTTTAAGCCTTCACAACAAACACTCTTTTCAAGCCACTGGCAATTACAGAGAGGTCCTGATCCTTTCTGCATGTTACTGTCAAACAAGTTTTCAGTAGGATTCAATAAAGTGATCTGACATTTCTTTGGAGATCTTTACACACAGTAGCTCAAGCCAGGAAAGAACTTTACTTCTGGCAGCTATGTGAATATTTTATTTTGCCCAGAGCTAGACAGGTGTGATCAAGAACAGGGGGAAAAATATATTAGCAAAAGGCCTTTCAGTGGCAATACAGGTGTTTGCTGGAGTGCAGTTGGTTTGGGTTGTGTGTGGTTTTTTTTAAAGAAGAAAATCTTAGCAGGGTAAGATTAAAGGCACAGTACGGTTATTTCACATAGACTGAAAGTTAGGAAAGCACTTGAAAAAAAGAGGGTGCACTGCTGGGTGACGAAGTCACTAATTCTGAGTTTCTAACCAGCAGCTGTCAGCGTTTGCCAGTGAAAAGGATATTTTGAATGAGATCCGCAAGGGGCATTGAGCTCCTCATTCCCATAAACCTGAAGAGATTTTGGCACAGCAGGTATGTCCTGGATCCGAGCCCTTCCCACCAAGCACTGGGGAGTCACTTAAGAGTTAATGGAGTTTATCATTCACAGAACAAGTCAATACACTCATTCAAATAGTTACAGAAAGGTCACAGGATGAGACGCCTGAAACCTGCTTAAGCAACAATTTTTTTGCTCCTAGGGTAATCCAAAGCACAGGACACATTTCCTGGAAGAGGTCGGAGATGTTGCTAAAGCACCAGGACCAGGGGAAGGAGCTGCATCAGTTGTTTGGGATCTGGGAAGCCAAGTCCCAACTCAGAGCTTCTGGAAGTTTGTTAAAGAAGAGGTGAAGAGGTAGCTTGAGCAAAACTTATAACCAAGGGGATGTAGGAGAAGGGTCTTTAATTCAGCAGTAGTGTGACAGAGGAGCTAGGGCCAGGCTAGAAGAGGTCTAGCAGGAGAGAGATCCTTCCCCCCAACCAGATCCCTCTTGGCAACCTCTATCTTTGGAGACACCAGACAGCCTGAGTCCATGTCCACAGCCCAGTTTTAGGGGATACCAAAGAGCAGAGGTGGAGGACACCTGGTCTGGAGGAGCAGGTTGGCCAATGGGCCAACGTCACATCATTGAGGAGAAGGTAGGTGACGAAGTTAACACCTCCATCTAGGATGGTCTACCAAGGTCACAAAGGTGTGGATGACTAACAAATACATGGGGACAGATGTGTAAGTCAGTTCACAAACACACACCAACATTAAGAACAGTCCACAGTGATACCACACTGATAGCTATCATCCAGCTGTATCAAAAAGTACCATGTTAGTACTTGTACTAGTACCTCTTAACATTACAAAATTGGTCTCTCAAGACCCAACCTCACATCATTTAGTGTGAAAATCCAGCTTTTCTGTTCATAATCTCCATGGTCTATTTTATCCTTACACCACTGTACACAGGTTTTCAATAACACATTCGCTAACCTCTCTCTCATATAAATGGACAAGATACCATAACTGGTATTTCAAAAGCATCAATGAGAGCAGCCTGGAGAACAGACCCCAGGCCCTGCATCTGAACCAGCTACATCTATAGCATCAGCCCTAGCAGCAATGACACAAAGTCAACCCCAGCCACCCCTATATGGGTCCAAAACTTCACAAGAAACTTCATTAAGAACTTCAGACTCCCTGTATAGTCACTGGAGGGAAACGGTACATTTCATCTCCTCTACTTTAGGCTAAGGCAAGTCTCACTTTGGCTGCATTGATCACACACACAGAGCACCACAGTGAGGCACGATGGATCCCAACTGCCATAACCAAATAAGAAACATCTCTAAGAGCCTTCAGAAGAATTGCAAAATGATCAAGCATAGATCTAGAAAGTGACTTTGGTGAAAAAAAAAAACCAAAAAACCAGCTTCAGAGATCCAAATCTCATTCTGGAAGAAGTTCTCTCCCTGAAGACCTACCAACCCCAGATAGAGGAGCTTGCAGTTCAACCACTTGTCTGAGCTCACTTCATGTGGTGAGTGTCCACCCTGTGACACCTGCTAAAGAGGGTTGGCTCATAGCATGGCCTCCTGCATTCTCAAGAGGAAATGGAGGCTTTTGAGCTGATGAGAGCAGACAGGAGAGTGCAGGATACAGAGATAGAACACTAAGGTCATTATTTGAACACAATGAGTGCTGGAGGAATCTGGCCAGTGTTCTGCCATCCCTTGAGGCTATAGAGAAGATGAGGGCCCAGGATCCCTAGTGTGACATGCCATCAGCTGGTGGGAGGCTGTACATACTGCAAGGACTGTGCTTCCACAGATAACCCCACTTGCAAGATGAATTATAGATTAAACCACACCAAGGTCCTCTCTCCGCCACTGGAAGTGTGTGACCCACAAATCCATAAGACCTCAATTTGGAGGTGAGCACAGCATCTTCAGCCAAAGGAAAGAGTGAATCATGACAACAGGTCAGCAGCAAACACCACCCATTCTGGGAGAGTGACAACAACCTGGGAAACCCAAAAAGAAGTCACACTACCCACTACCATCTGAACCTGATGTCTCACCTTATGTCGACACGGTATCCACTGTGAAGTTACTTCTCTGGGCAAGTTTCTGCTTGTGATACCTCAGGCCTCAGCTAAATATTACACTTGTACCAGTGAAAGCGGTGACTGGAGAAGGCATGGTACATTTTGCAGCTAGGAAACTGAGGCAGGAGATTTTGCCTGCCTTGCCAGCCAAGCAGGAGGCTGAGTGGCCTCCAGCCTCATGACTGGCCCGGATTCTTCATCTGCAAACCCACCCTCCATGTTTCCAGAGGGGATTCACAATTCTGAGAATGAAGTTTTTTGCAGACGGAGGTCTCCCAAGGACACAGCAGTGCCTTATGCCCATGACCTCCCTGCATCACTGAAAACATCCGCTTTTATTTTGGGGAGGGGAGCAAAATAAAATTACTTTTCTTGCTGTTTATGAAATACAGCCCCTTACTAAAGAGAGGGCTCCTTGTTCAGAAAGCTGCAGGATCTAAGGATCTAAGGCCTTTTAATTATGTTTGAAATAGGACAGGTCTCGCTCTTTGGGGAACATCGTCAGAGCACAAAAAAGCTGAGAGAGCTGGTCCCCACCGACTCCCAGCTCCAAGCCAAACAGGTTTGGCCAGCTCTAATTAAGGTAATTAATATCCTCAAGCCTGTTATTAAGCAAGAAGCAGTAAAAGGGAGTCTCCCCTTTACCTCGGGGTCCTGCTGAGCACCTCAGCCCAACAAGCAGCCCATTGTCAGCTGCAGGGCCAGATCCTGCCATCCAGGGGACGGTAGGAGGTCACTGTATGAGCCCCCATCCCCTTCTCATTGCTGGGAATCCAATTTCAGGCCACATCCCAACACCTACATTGGATGCAAAGATGGTTGGTGAGATAATTAGGCAGTGAGAGGTGTGGTTAGAAGGTGCTTGAAGGGTAGCTTAGCTTTTCCTCTGTTCCCCAGCAAACGGGGTAGGTCAGGTTGGATCAGCCATAGGGTAGGGTCAGGTCTACACATCACCCCCAGAGACTTGGAGTCTGAATTTGGACTTGAATTTGGACCTTTGTCCAGCAGACTGATGAACAAAAAGGAGCGCTGGAAAGGGAGTTCATTTCAAAGACCCTGGTGGATCTTCAAAATAGAATAATTTCTAGGACACAAACTGAAACACAAAAGATTCTATTTAAACATAAGATAAAGCACTGTCACTGTGAGGGTGGTCAAACGGTGGACCAGGGCTCTAGGTGGCACTGCTTGAGCAGAGATTTGGACTAGACAATCTCCAAAGATCCCTGCTGATCTCAACTCTCCCATGATTCTGTGAAATTGTAAAGATATATATATATATTCAACAACCAACAGCAAATTAATGTGTAACATATACCATGGTGGAGGTTCCAGTCCTTCCTTGGATGATGGGACACCGTCCACCCAGCCTTGCCAACACACAAGGAAAACACAACGAGACACCCAAAGCAAGGTGCATCTCTGGTCCCTGGTGCACAAGATGTGCAGGAGAGATGCCCCCATTGCCAAACTCCCCTTTTTTCTTGTGCAAAATAAAAGGACCTGACAATTTTTTTTTAACTTCATACCTGTCCGTTCAAGCCCTTTCCCCCACCACCCCCACCGCCCCCAGGTAGGAAAATTCCTCCCAGAGGAAAGCACTGTTGCAATCTATTTTGGTTCTCAGTCAAGTGCAAGAGTTTGGTATTTTTCCACTGGAAATTCTTCTCTGATGCCTTCTTTCAAACATGCCTAGAAGGAAAATTTGCTTTTCCACTGCTGGTCTGCGAGAGCCCGAGGTGTCAGGCTGCCTGCAGGAATGTGGGGTTTGATACCGGTGAGTGAGTGATCTCGCAGGAGATGAGCAGCCCCTGGAGCAGGACACACAGTGAATAGCTGCTCCATCCCAGCCACCCTTAAAGAGGGAAAGAAGGAGCATGCTTGCTCAGAAGAGCAAGCAGTGATGTGGTCTCAGATGGGTTTCCAACGCTGAATGGAGGGGTAAGTCCCTGTGATACCTGCGCAAAGCAGGTGGTTGCAGCTGGCTCTGCTCCGCACATCAAGGAACTACTTACAGTCCAGAAATGCCACAACTGAAGGACATTAGCTACAGGACTTGTTATTCGGAACTTGAGACATCTGCAGGGCCTCAGTACCATCTAGATGAAGATTTATATCTCTCTGGAGTTTGTCTAGCCTTGCTAACCTCAAAGGCTTCCCTGAGCCACCAGTGATAGTCACTGAAAGGGAAGGCTTCAAAGACAGACCAGCAATGGTTGGGTGCTTGGTGGGTTATTGGTGAAGATGGACTGCTGTAGGATTGAGCTTCTGCACTTTAACTGGTCTCTCCTAGAATAGTTGAATCATTCAGGTTGGAAAAGACCCTTGGGATCATCGAGTCCAACCATCAGCCCTACTTTACAAAGTTCTCCCCTACATCATATCCCCCAACATCACATCTAAATGACTCTTAAACACATTCAGGGATGGGGACTCAATCATTTCCCTGGGCAGCATATTCCAGGGTCTGACCATTCTTTCTGGGAAAAATTATTTCCTAATATTCAGCCTAAACCTACCCTGTTGCAGCTTGAAGCCATTTCCTGCACTCCTGCCCATGTACAAACAGGAATTTTGCTCCCTGGAGGAACACACTTCTGTTTTGGTTTTGCAGGAGGACAAAATCCTCATGCTAACGCCACTGCTAACCGGGGTAAGAGTTCTTGCCCCCAAAATGCGTGAGCTCACACCAGCAAAACCAGTAGCTGTTCCTCATGAGGGATAAGCCACTGTGGTGTCAGCTTTCAGCTGTGACCAAAAAAAAGCATATGTGCACCTGGAAAATTTAATCCCAAGTACTGAAAGTCTGGCAAATCTTGAAGAAACTGGAAATACCATCTTCTAATGGGACGTGTCAAACCAAACTGCATCACAATAGGACAAAAAACAGGATCAGGTGCAAACTACAGCCCACTGCTCTCTCAACCATCCTACGTGGTCAAGACACCCCTCACAAACCAGAAAGCAGCTTTTGATCTCCATGCCAGGGCTCACATTGGCAGGGAGATATTCTTCAGGCTTGGAGAGGTTGGAGGTACTTGGTGGGACCTCGGGGCCATGTCTGTGTCCTAGGGCACGCAAGGAACTGTGCTGCTGTGGTGGGGGGAGAGACTGGCCCCAATCCAGCTGCACTGGCCCCAGGGCAGGTGTTGAGTGAAACCCAGGCTGGCTCCGGTCTCCCAGCCAGGTCATCTCCTTTGGTGGCCGATGAGGCTCTGTTCTGCAGCCCTAATTGCTGCCTGTTGACATATTTCATGTTGCCAACACACTGTTCTGTGATTGCAGGTGTTTGTAAGACGCAGACCTTCTTCTTGCCAGAACCAGACTGGCCTCCTGCCCTCTTCTGTCTCCTTCCTCCCATCCACCAGTGCCTCTCTGATTGCCCCCTGACCTCCCTGACACTAAAGTTATGTCCTTCTCTGACATTGTCTATGTGACACAAATGCCACCCAAAGCCCTCTTGCAGTGCAGAGTGTCCGTACAACACTCTTCCTGTTGGTTCCAAAGCTTGGCTGCTCCTAGGGCTGTTTCACACACATACCTCCTCTTTCCCATTCTATTCTGAATGATGTCACCAGTTCCTGTCTCCTCTCTTGCTCACAGGTCCTGAGGGTCACCCTGGTTGTGTGTCATCTCCATTCTGGAGCAAGATAACACCTTTGTCCAAGCAAAGAAGGTTCTTTGCAAAGGCTGCACAGGCACTGACTGCACCATGTTAGCTTTAACGCTACCACAAAAAGCGTCATTCATCACGACACCAAGAACATAACACTTACTCCTTGCTACTAGGGCAGCCAAAACCCATGTATCTGGGAGCTGGGGGCTGTGTAAATGGCCCTGCCTCTATGCCATCCAGCTCTCCGACCCACCAACAGGGCAGGCTGTACCCAAACTGCCTCCCAGGGTGAGGCTGGGTTTTGCAGTCCTCTCCCTGCTTCGTGGAGATTGCCTGGGAGAGACCTGGTTGGCCCAGGTCCAAACCACGTTCACAACAACTATCTCAAACGATTTCAGATAATGGAGAACTGAGATCCCGTAAACTGCAGAGCAGTCCCATCCATGCTGCCCACTGGGAACAGTCACCATCCTGTCCCCGAATCCTTCTTGGTCAAGTCAATAGCTCAGAGTACACCGTGGTTTGGAGCAGATGACCTCTGGAAGTCCCTTCCTACCCAAGTGATTATTGTAAGAGTCTAGGGAAGTCATAAGAGGAGAATCCCCCTATAAGGGACTTCAAGGCCCTTCATCAGACCACTTCTTCTCCATCCTGGCCAGGCACCAACATTCACAGCATGAGCTTCACGCCCCAACAGTGCTGGAGAAGAAAGCCACATCCATTACTTTGAACGGGACCTACTGAAGCTTTTGAGGGACAGATAAAACTTCTATGTATCAGAGGAAAATGTAATAAAAGAATCGTTAAAAAAAGGCCAAGAAACCCAAACCTTTGCATAAGATGGGTGGTTGCCCTGTAGAACAGAGGACAAGATTTCAGCAGGTTTCAAAAGCAAATTGGACATTGATACAGGGGGAGATGCAGAAGGGTGGCCTCTCTGGTTCCCAGCAGGGAGAGGAACATCAGCCTTCCAATGACTGGCATTTCAGGGCGCTAGTTTGGAAGCAAGATCTTTCTTCACTTGGAGATATGTGGGGTTCTTTTGGTTTGGGGATATTTTTTTGTTGTGCTTCTTTTTTTTTCCCCTTCTCAGGTATGAGTTTGTGGGCTCAGAGCCTGATTCAAAGCCCACAACAGCTTTGCATTGCCTTCAAGACGCTTTGGATCAGGAACAGAATGAACTCAAACTGACATCTTCGAGCTTATTAAAGAGAAATTCCCTGTCTTAACTTTTCTGAAGCCAAGCAAACACTTTAGCACAGTGGCTGCTTTCAGGGCTGGGTTCAGGTACACCCCGTCAAGTACATTTGCCACAGCAGAGGAGGAAGCTCTCCACATGAGTATGGGTTTTTTGGTTGGCGGAGGAGAAATCTCTTCAACAAAAAGTGTATGAATGGATAAACATCCTTCCTCAACATAGCCCAGCCCTGATAAGGTCCCAGCACTAGACAGGCAGAATCTCTCCAGAAAGTTTCTCTCCTTCCCTTTTGGTCAGGTGCCAGTTACTCAACCTGGGTAGTAATTTGCTTTGTGAGTTATTATACCCAGATCCCTCATGGGGGACCTGTGTCCTTGCTGGAAAATTAAGATGACTGATCAGAGAACCATGCTGGCACCGAGAGCAGCCATTCAATGATGCCCTGCTCCTTTGGGGATGTCCACATTGACTTGTCCACCATCTGCTCCCAGGTTAGGGCTGGAGGGCTGCAGCATCCCCAGGATGCTAGTACTCACTTGAAAACAACTGGTGTATACAGCGAGGTCATCCATGCACAGTGCTGTTCCCACGAAGAAGACTGTACTGCTGGGGAAAGTCTGATTATATCATAAACTTCTGGCTAGAAGAAAATGGGAGGTAGCAGTGCCAGCAGAGGGAGTTTGCCGGCTCGTAAGCCTGCTGGAGCAGAGAGCCAACAATCTGTCGAGAGCAATGGAGGGGAAATGTACAAACACCAGATCTATATTTTTTTTTAAAACGGATTAATTAAATCAAACCAATTCACATCACTTCATGCATTCAGCAGCCCGTCAGGAAGCAAAACAAAGAGGTATGGGGGTGGGGGGAAGAGAAAAATAGAGACAGGCCAACTCCGTTACCTCCGATTAAGCCGATGCAAATTCTGCACCCTGTGAAGCCCGGAGGCTGCCAGCCTCTGCTCCATGCCCTACCAAAGGATGCCCAACGTGCTGGGGAAGCCCATCCAGATGCCTGCAGGGAAAGACGAGTGGCTAATTAGAGTCCTGACCATGAAGGGCGCTCACCAGTTCGTTGAGGGACTCTCCCAAAAGACCAAAGACACGTTGCCAAAGAAGAACAAGCCAAGCACAAGCTGGGAGCTCCAATCAAACCATTCTTTTCTCTTTTCCCCTCTTTATCTTTATCTTTTTCCTTTTTTTTTCTTTTTTTTTTTTTGGTTGCTTGGTTTTATTTCTTTCCCTGGCGGTGCGACAATTTTTTAATTATTATCATCTTCAGTTGCCAAGTTTTAAGCATCTCGTAGCAGCACAGGGCTGGCAACTCAAACATTCAGCAGTGACAAGCAAGGGAGCCCCAAGTGGGATGAGCGTGTTGGGAACGGCGAGGATTTTGAACACGTGCATCTTGTAATCGCTTTAGCCATCTAGACTTTGGAGGCAGCCCTTTGCTTTCACTAGACTCTGAATTTGTGGCATCCAGCTTTTTCAAGGGCTGCCGTGAGCTTCTTTATGAGCTAAAAGCTGCTGATTTCTCATAAGGAAAGTGGTGGTTTCCACAGAATCACAGGAGCCCAGAAGTTGCCACGGCCAGAGGAGAAATAGTAGGAACCCCAAGAATCAGACAGTGCTTGGCAATTTTGAAACCATATTCCCCAGAAAAGAAAAAAAAAAATAATAATGTGGAAAAACACTGACAAAAGTAGTGGGTAGATGGGTAAACAGCCCTACTGAGGTTTTCCCTAAACCGGTGGTATTTATTTTGCAGTTCAGTATAACTGAGAACCTTCAAAACTGCTCCAGCATTTTATTGGCAAGTGAGAAACTAGGCCCCAGAATGATCAAATCTTAAGCTTCTAAGAGCAGCTATAATTTATTTTTCTTTTTCCAATCTTTGTTTACAATAGCCTTGGGAGGGAATTCTAAGCTCAGCTGTGGTTATGCACCTAAAACCAGCTTCTGTTTCTCACCAGCAGAACTAGGTCCAAAGTGCAGCAATTGAGCAGCAATGGCTAAAACAGCCCCTGAATTTCTCTTCTTTATCTTGAATATATTTCAGAGGGCTACCATACAGTAAGCAAATTTTCCAGCAGTTCTTTTCACAGATGAAACTTCACTCCATGTTCTATCTTTGAAGTGTCTTTGGAAGAGGTTCCTACCTCTATTTCACCTCTTGTCCTCAATTACTTTTTTCACCTTGAAGTCCTCACCAAAGGTCTTGATTGAAATAATGGGCTAAACCAAACCTTTATTTGCAGAAATGCAGAAGGGACAAAGGCTTTTTTTCCAATATATTTGTATTATTCTTTGCTGGTTTATTCCACTTGGACTTACCAGGAAAAAATATGACCCAGTTCAACTCACCAAAAATGTTATTCAAAGAGAAGCTGAGACTGGGGTTGTGTTTTGGATAATTTTTGGATTGTTTTTTATTTCATAAAGTAGTAGAGCTTTCCTAGGCACACCTCAGTTCACACCTAACTTGCCTGGAAATACTCTTTCATCCCAGAGTTTCTAATTAAAAGCAAAATAGAAATGTCCATGCAAAGAGTGGTCCATACCCACACTAATGAGTAATTAAGTACTCGCACTATTAAATCACTCCCTTCCTTAAGGAGTTTATGATAAGGGGAGGGCAGTGGGTAGAGAAGAGGCTTGAACTTGTATCTCTGACCTTAGGAAGGACTGATTTGTCCACTAGTCATCCTCCCACAGAGCTGCTCTTTGCTCTTTTCTCGATGGCCTGGATCTCACCTTGCTGAGGAATGGAAAAATTTCTGCTATTATAATTATTTCCCACCCTGTCCAAGCTGGAAGGCACCTATGCACCCCACACAACCTACTGGCCCCTGAAAGGGATGGAAATAAAACCCCTTTCTCATCCTTGTGGAGGATCCTCCCAAGCCACTGGGGCAGGGGACATGGGAACAGGAACCTGGCTGGCCCTGGTAGTGTCAAGCCAGCTTTTTCAGAGGCCTTTAAATAGTACTTAGGGCTGGATTTGCTGCCTTTATTTTTTTTTTTTTTTTTTGGATGTGGAGTATTTCTTTCTTGGCACTCAGGAGGCATCAAATCAATTACTTAATCCGGCAGATCTGCATCAGGAAATCATCCAAGTGTATTGGCCAAAAGGGGTGGGGAAGATGAAAAAAGGGGAAAAAAATCAGCTCCTGGTGTTAAGTGTAAAGAACCATGTTGTTTGACAGCTCCAGGAGTGGGCTTGCAATTCAGCTCTCAAGTCAGAGACTAATGAAATCTGTCCCGGACCACACAGCTGGTGTAGTATTTTCCACTCCACACAGAGCCCAAGCTGCTGGGCTGCATCTGTGCAAGAAGAAAATGAACAAAGATGCTTCAGTGAGGACCTGGAGCTTGGTGTCCTACTGCTACTGGTCTCAATTGAGGTGGGATTCATCCCACCTAACACTAAGGATAAAAGTCCGATGGTAAATTAAGACTTCCAAACCAAGGTGTAGATATCTTCTTAGGCACCTGGTGTCTGAGCTCCTGTTGAAATCAGTGGAGATGCTGGGCTCCATCCAGGTGCTCAGAGAATTTAGTCTGAAGGGCTTTTCCCATAATGACCTGAGTTTCTGAGCAAAGACGTGTTGAAAGCCTCTGCCTTGCTTTCAAACTGGGTGCAATCAGCTTCACACAAGCATGAGCACATACATACACGTACAGAAGGTGACAGTATTCATTGCATTTCTTTTTTGACCATTGCCCATGGAGGCAGCAGCCTGCAATGATGTAGACTCACACATCACCAGAGTTTGGGAATATCTGTCTGCCTGGATTGGCTCCATATAATAGCAACACGAGCACGCTGAAAATGCCAGGAATTGCCCCATTTTGCTTCAGGGAGGGTCGTAATTAGATAACGTCTGTACAGCGCTCGGAGATGATCACACGAGAGAGAAGCCACAGCACTGCAAAGCATTAGAAGTATTTCAGAGCTGGGTTTGTCACTCAAGAGGTAAACGATCTGGGGGAAGATGGCAACTTGCCACAAAAATGTTCCCAATCCTCACATGGCATTCGGAGCTTAATGCCTTAGACGTGTCCTGACACAGAACTCGAAGCCTGACATGCTTTGCAGCATTTAACACCACGTTTAGGGGTTGGAAAGGCCTGGGGTGGACAGGCGTCCATTCAAACTGATGGCAACATCTCCCTGGGGAATTCCAGTGAAGAAACCACAGGTTGCATGAGAAAAGGGGTCCAACGGCTCAACCCAGAATTAGCTGATCCTGCACAGTTCAAGGGCTTAAAGGATCATGTTGGTTGGGAGCGCTGTTGCCCAAGATGGGAACATCTCCAAGAGGGAAGCCAGAAAATTGGTGGGACGACTTGTCTTGGGAAGGCGTCTCTCTCTGTTGACCATGGCCAGGGAGAATTTTTGTTTCCATCTTAGGACACGAAGCTGGTCCTTAGTGGGTGGACCCTGGAGCAGGCAAGAGGCTGGTGGGCAGGTTGTAAGGTGGACCTTGTGTCGGATCAGCAAGATTTTCTCTACTGTTTGTATTCGGCCATTTTCAGTTTAAAACTGTGGAAAGGTAAAAAGACAAAATTAAAGAAAGCAAACTTGCATGCATGGAAGCATTATGGGTTCAGAAAAAGTGGGTTTTGTCAACCCCAACGTAGACTAGATCAATACCGGGGAATAAGGTGGAGCAGGCTGGTGGGTGGAGAATGGGGTGGGATGTGGGTTGCTGCTTGTTTTGGGACACTTGCCACCCCTTACTCGGGGGATCCTCTCATCTACATCTCACTGTGCAACAGGGAAAGACTCAACACCTTGGGAGATTTCAGGCTGTGAGAAGGCTGTACCCTGGGCAGAGCCAAACAAAATGCTCTTCATTCAGAAACAACCACCTCTGTCGGCACAGAGGAGACACAAAGAGCTGGGGATGCAAAACCAGAGGGGTCAACAGAATCACCTCTTCTCAAGTCCCAGAGGATTCAAGCAAGGCTACTGCACTAAAGGCAATTTATGCTACAATCTTGCTGGCCAGGGTCAAGCTAAGCACATCCAGTATTCCCACAAGGACCAAGACAAGGCACGAGCAATATTAAAATGGGATTTAAACACCAGCTCATGGAAAATGGGCTTTGAGGGCTTTTCCAGACCAAGAGATGGGAAATTCACCTGTGCAGGTAATGTACAGGAGGTAAATTGAACCTTTCCCAGTCATCACCTCCTGCTGGGTGGGTAACGTGCTTTGGCACCAGCAGATCTCCCCAGCCCCTCCTGAAAGCCTACAGCTCCTCGGTGTGTCCATGCACATATTAAAAGCACCTGTGCACTGCTCCTGCAAAGTCATCCCAGGAAGATCTCCTCCCCTGAAGATGTGTCAGATCAGGCTGAAGTCAAGATGGGACCCTGTGGTCAGCAGATTGATGTGACCACTGGAGCCAGGTGGCCACCACACATAACCCTGCTCTGAGAAGGAAATGGAGGAGCTGGACCCCGAGCCAAGATAGAAAATCCTGCCAGGCTCCGGTGGCCACAAAATTTGTGTCTATGCTGCCAGAAAAGGAGGATCAGGGACTGGTTCTAACATTGAAGTCAGTTAGCCCTGACTGAAAAGTTGGTGATCCTGCAAGCAAAGTTCAGAGCAGGGAAATCTGCAGCACCCAAAAGGGAGAAGAGGAAAACGTGGCCTTGGTGGCCTCAGGGTGAACTTGGCCATGGAAAGTGCACACACAGGCAGCTCACGGGGTTTGGATGCAAGAGATGGGAATTCTAACCCAAACTGCCACGAGCAAGCTGCCTTTGGCTGTCTCAGTGCCTCAGTTTCCCTACCTGGTACATATGGGATAAATCCCCTACCTTGCACCATTTGGAGGCAGAAGGTGACTTTCAACGTGTCTGTCTTCAACCAGCTAAAATGATGCCTGGGAGGACGTGATAAGGTGATGCCAAGGCTGTTTGCCAGCCTGCCCAGCAGCAACAAGCCGGTTTGACAGCCAGGCACGATGGGGAAAGAGGAGGAGTACGGCTTGGCTGCCTGTCTTGGGAGCGAGGCAAGATACTGAATGTCCACGGACTTTATCTGACACATCCAGTCACTTATGGAAGGTGGCCAGGAAGCCTGAGAAGTCCACAGCTCCTTACCATGCCCAGCATCGCTCTGCAAAACCCAGTTTCCTGCTCCAGGAACTGCTTTAGTGGATAAAACCGTGAAAACTTGCCTCCCGCCTGGTGTCTGGGGTAGTGAGTGGGGATTTTGGAGGTCTTTGCACCTCACCTAGAGAGGGGCTTATTCCCCAAGTGCTCGCTGATATCTCCTGGAAGAGTGAAATCTTCAGAGGTGTTGTAACTGACCACACACCATCATAACTGTCGTTATTATTGCTATTAAGTTATTGCTGCCAATAACTGCTCTAAGATATAACGGAAGGTGGCAGTGGAGGGGGTGAGAGGGACCTTCTCAGACCAAAAAAATAAAATAAAATATGGGGTTTGTCCTCTGAGCTGCCTCACAGGGGCCTCTCAAAACTTTGCATCAGCAGTGGGAATAAAAGATGCTCTTCCTGAGATAAGAGCAAGGTCAGGTTGAATCATAGAATCATTCAGGTTGGAAAAGACCCTTGGGATCATTGAGTCCAACCACGAGCCCTGCTCTACAAAGTTCTTCCCTACATCATATCCCTCAACACCACATCTCAACCACTCCCCAACACATTCAGGGATGGAGACTCAACCACCTCCCTGGGCAGCCCATTCCAGGGTCTGACCACTCTTTCTGGGAAAAATTCTTTCCTAATGTCCAGCCTAAACCTCCCCTGTTGCAGCTTGAAGCCATTCCCTCTCATTCTATCACCTGTGAGAAGAGACCAGCACCAACCTCTCCACAATGTACTTTCAAGTAGTTGTAGAGAGTGTGTTGAGTGTCCTCCAGGAGCTGAGCAATACCCTCTTCCATCAGGGCTGTTTCCACCCACCGGTCTTCGGTGTCCGCATCTCCTCTGGATTTATAAAGTGAAATATCACTTGCTGCACGGTCTGCTCTAGGGTTTCATGCTCAGACTCAGGAGCTGAGGAGCTCTTCATAGCAACCTGGACATGCAAAAAGGGTCTGCTGTGGCCACCAGGACTTTTACTGATGGAAAACCATCTTGTCAAGAAATTCCCAGCTGGAGACGGCCAGGTGGCCTCACAGGTGTGAAGAGATATGGACCTGAAGGTGGTGGGCAGTGTTGGATGGAGCCCTTGTTCACCACCCATCACTTCTGGAGGGGAAAAAAAAGAGCTTTTATTATTCCCAATTATGAATATTAATAATTATTATCATCACTAACTGCCACACCGCCCCCACTGCGCTGGCATCCGCACGCTCTCAAAGTAAATTTACTTTGCAAGGAGGCTTAAAATGTGCACTTGGAGAGGAAGGGAATAGACCCAACTCGTTTACACAAACAAGCCGGAGAACAGGCTTGTCACATTCCAGGCGTGCTTCCCCCCGGCCGCCAGCCCCCTCCTGCTCCAGCAAAGGAAAAACTCTCCTATTTTTTTTTTCCCCAAAAAAAAAATCTGGAAAGCTCCCCCATCTGCCATAATCCAGAGGGGAATCTATTTGTGGGGTGATTTGTACACAGGCAGAGGTTATATTTGAGCTCCCAGGGCAATTTTTCGGTCCTCGCCTCGCTCGGCACCACGGAGCGGAGGGGTTGAATTTTCAACCCCTAAATAGCAGCTGCTCAGGAGGGTTGTCATCATCTCGCTCCCTTCCTTGAGCAGTGTGAGATGGACCCTGTTCCAGGCTGGGAAGTTGTTTAGCGTCCGAAAAACAGCGGTTGCACCCGCTGATGGGGAGAGGTCCTGGGTCCAGGCTGGCGGGGAAGGCTCCGGTGAATCCCACCCAGCAGCCTGCTGATGCTCTCCTGGGGACATCTCAGTCCTTGAGCCTGGGGGAAGCTTCTCTCTCCATTCGCAGGACTTGAGGGGGGGAAAAACAAAGAAAATCCAAGGAGGGAGATCAGATAAGGCACATTCCTGGGCGCACATTACTGAAATGACTTCGCAGCCCAGCGCTAATGCCCATACTTGACCGGGGAGCTGCACAAATCCACTTGATTTATAGAGACGGAGGCGCAGGCTGAGAGAGGCCAAGAAGGGTATTTTTTCTCCCTGCCTGGTAGCTCGAGGAACAGTGACAATGTCTCTCTTGTGCTTGAAGTGCAGCACAAGAAAAAAAAAAAAAGAAGAAAAAAAAATGGGAAACACCGGGAGAGCGATAAGCGACGTTCCAGCCGGGAGGGCAAACTCAGCGCACACCCATCACTCCTCGGCTGTTTACCGGCCAGCTGGGAGCCCCAAACGAAGCCATTCTGCCTGCTCAGGGCTCACCACCATGAGATAAGGCCCCGACACCAATGTGGGATGGAAAAACAGCCCCTGGTTCAACTTCGTCCCACGCCACGGGGTTGTCCCCACTTCCCCCCTCCCCTCTCCCAGCTGCTGGGCACCAGAAATGATTGATTTGCACCAGTTCTCTATCATCCCCACGTGCACCAGGTCATCTCCATCCACTTCCCAATACATACTTGATTTCAGGGGGCTCTTGGGTTTTCCTCTCTTTGCTCTCCCTCGATACTTGGCAGGAAAAAAAAATATTGGGAATGTCATAACCACATTCAGAGCATCCACAGAGGAGGAGTTTGATGGGTGTCATTCTGCATAAGGGGAAACTGAGGCACAAAAGAGACAGGAGACCCTCCATCCTCAGGACCTGCAGCCAAGCCTGAACATGAGCTGGAAGCTCCTGGGGTGATGCCTGACCTTCCTTGGGAGAGATTTCTTTGTCCTCACATCCTTAAGCTGAAGGGGGAATCCAGAGGGGTGGGATGGGAAAATCCCTGCTGGGGTCCATCCCTGACAGCCCAAATTTGGGGCTGTTTATTTTCCACACGGGTCTGGCAGAGAGAAGAGAAACTGAGGTCACAGCGAGGGCTCAGAAACATGAGCTGCCAACTCCTCCATGCACCCTTGCCTCAGTTTCCCCACCCCGCTGACCTCCCCGGGGGGACAAACTTTGCTTTTATTCCCTGGCCCCCTGAGAAATCCCAGGGGAGGGCTGTGATTTCACCCACCATCCCGACTGGCAGCTCCACCGGCAGCCTGGGTGTTCCTCAGCAGCTCTGCTTAAATCTGCCCTCGCTTCGCTCGCGCGAGCACAGCCCGAGGTGCTGCGATTATCAGCTCAAACCCACTGCCTTGGGGTTTTGGGTTGGTTTTTTTTTTTGCTGCTATCGTGCAGACATACCAAGCCACTGATTTTTACCTTTGTCCATCCTGGTGGTGGAGTTTCCTGGCTTGCTGCTTGTTTATGCATGTTTCCTCCTCGAGCCGTGACTCAAGCCTCAGGTATTTGAGATTTTTGGTCATTACGGAGCTAAGCCACCTTCCCAGCTCTGGGAACAACTTTTGAAGCCCTCAATTAAGGCGAGCGCCCAAGCTCCCGTTACCCAGGGCTATTGCACGGCTTCCCTTGCCCCTAGGCTTTACACTCCAGCTTGCTGGAGAAGCCTGCAAGGTCTGGTGGCCCAAACACGTGCCTTGACACCAGAGGAATGTTTTGGGTGGTGGGACAAGGACAGAGAAACCAGACCCGAACCTGCCTTCATGTAGCAGTCCAGCTTGAGGAGGAACAAGCAGCTCTATCTCCTGTAGGGTCTGGTGAATGCCCTCTAAGCTTGGAGTGAAAGGCATGCAGTCTTGGGACTCAGTTTGTCCTTGCAGATGGACCCACAGCATAGGGACAGTGTGGGACCAAGGTACAAGGTCCTGCACTTGATCAATTGCCCCTTGTGTTCCTACAAGGACTCCACGTGAAGAACACCCAAAGCCATATTGATGCCCAGATCCACCACATCAAAGTGCAGGAGTTTGGCTGAGCTGCCTCAGTTGGGAGCTGGGTGATTTCTTGAGTCCAGGCACCTCTAGGGACCAAAGAGCACAATCTGGGCTGCAGTCCTCCACCTCCATTGTCGAGGACAAACAGGAGCTGAATATAGGCACAGCTGCCAAAGGCTTAAAATCCAGGAGGGTGGATCCAAAACTGAGCCAAAAGGATTAAGAGAGCTGCTACTGTTCACCCTGCGTGAGATTTGCAGCCAACTCAGGTCTTGGCCCTGGGCTTTCCAAGCTCATGAAGATGATACCTTCATTAGGCCCTCAGGAACCATTTAGCTCTGCATCCTGCTCTTTTGAAGATGGTGAGGATGATGGGCCCATGAGAAGCAGGTGTGGGTGGAATACAGAAAGCTGCTCAGGGCCATTAAAATTCATTACTTTCTTCATGGAGGTGACAAGGACAACCATTACCATCAGGGTCATTTGTCCTGCTGCACCATGGAGAGAAGAGTCTCTGGATAACAAACACATCTGGATATGCCTGGTACACCAGCCCCGCAAAAGGCTGATGTAAAGGCTCTCCTCCAATTCACATCAGCACATCATGCCATGGAGATACCAACCAGGTGAGACACAGCCCTCAGGTGGCACAGCAGCCATGAGATGAGAAGGCAAGACACACAAGACATCAACCATTCTTAATACCGAGGTAGCCTTGCAATAATAACCTAAGTTGCTCCAAGCACTTTCTCAGCATGTCCTGAATCTCACAGCAACTCCAGACACCTGGAGTGTCTACTTATAGCTGTCATACTCAGAGGTAAACTGAGGCACTAACTTGCAGGGAGCTCCATCCTGGAGGCTCTTGCTCACCCGCTGAAGAAGGCATTTCCTACAGACGCAGCCGGGGCTGAGGGTCCATAGCATGTCTTGTCCTCTCAGATCACCAGGGAAAAAGCATTTTTCTGGCTAAATCTGTCTCATTAGGTTCAGAGACATATGTCCCACATGGATGAGAGACAGGAAATATGTCAGAGAAGGAGTAAAATGCAAAAGTGCTTTCCCTTTCACTCTGCATGTTCAGAGCACCTACAGCAGGTAGGGACAAGCCAACATGACCATGGCCTGTGCCATCCCAGTGGCTTCCAGTGCAAGATCCAAGGATCCCCATTACCCCTGGAGAAACCCCACCATCTCCTTGCAGCCAGATCATCCACAAAGTGGGACCGTCACTGCCATCAGACACCCAGGCACGAATGCTCTGTGTTTTGGCTGCTGATGTCCATCCGTCACCTTTTAATCCCCAGCCTTTGACCTCCTGCCTTTGTGCGACCGAGGAAAAAACGCACGTGTTAAGGCAACAAGGAAATGACCCGGAGTCTGATCCCCCATTTATCCCTGCTTCACCTCCTGCAATGGACGATGTCCCCCAGAGGCAAGACCCTAATCCCTCTGCCACCACAGCCAGGCTGCTCTTTGAGGGACGGTCCCCACCACAGGATGTTGAGCATCCAACCAAGGGGTGGCAACCTGCCTGAATGCTGGAAAAGAGGTATTCTGCCCCAAATTCCCTTCAGGGCCAAGATGCAGGGCAAGAAAGGAGTGAATTAAAAAAGAGCAAGATATTTTTGCTCCTTCATGTCCAGGGTCACTGCTCCATCTAGTGTTGGAAAAGTCTCTTCAGCAGACACTGCCTCTCCCCAGAGCTGCTCCCTGTGAGATGGCACATGTCCCCACCTCCTCCCACCTTTCCTCAGCTGTGTTCCAGCGCATCCCTTTGGCATGAATGAAGTTATGGTGGGGACAAAGTGACAAGAGAAGACAGCCCATCGGGGCCACCTCTGTCCCCAAACAATGATGGAAGATGACGCCGACTCCTCCTCTGCCGCTTCTCTTGCCAGATGCATGGATGGACATACAGCTATACCCTCACCCCGTAGGACCATGGTCCTGCTGAGGTCTGTGTCACCGGGGGAATATAGAGAGAAAGCCAAACAAATTAACATGGTAGCCCAAGAGGATGCCAACTCACCCACTGCAGGCATGAGTCTGCCCAATTTCCGTGTGCAGGCAGAGCACAAAGCCCAGGTGAAGGAAAGAGAGTTGGTTTCCTTCACTTACTCCATTTTCAGAGCTAGAAGCAGAGCATCCTGAGAAACTGGGGAGCCTGGAGGTTAATAATCTCACAAATGTTTGCTAAACTACGATTGCTCCCAGAAGAGATCCACTGAATTCCACTGCTCCCCAAATAACTCGTCCTCCAGGTTTGTTCCAACTATTGGTGGGGTGGTGGGGGGGGATGCTCTACAGACAGCAGGGTTTGGCTTCCCGTAGAGCAAACCCAAGTCTCAAAACACAGTCCAGAGCTGACGGGGGAAACTGAGGCACAGAGCAGTGCAATGACTTCCTGGGGTCTGTTTAGCTTCTGACTGTCACTGAGCTGACCCCCAGCTCACTCCCTGCCTTGGCACCTCCTGCCACAATACTGTCATACAAAGGAGATGATGGGGTAACTAAGGTGATTGAAGCATCATTCTCGCATGGCAGGTGGTCCTTGGCCACCAGCATCCCAGGATCAGGAGCCGTGCAGGGAATTTTGGGGTCCAGCTGTTTAGCAGGACACGATGCATCATCATTTCTAGGTCTGGAAATAGGGAGCAAGGTGTATGTGGGGGGGAAGCTGGGAGGACAGGGGCTGGCAGGTTCCCCAACCATTGCAGAAGCCCCTCTGCACATCCCACCTCCCTGACCCAGCCTCGCACACCTCCTCTCATATCTACCCTGGTGCTACCAAGGGTTTTACCCAGACCATACCTTAAAGGTGGTGCATCCAGCCAGGCCTGTAACGCTGAAATGCGCTTTCAGCTTCTCCCAACAATCAACCCACCCCTAATACAATTCCCCAGCAAAAGGTTATTTTTGAATGGGAGGTTTGCCCACAACGTAAGATAGCCTGGCCCTCGGGTATTTAGATTTAGCATCACACACTAGGAATGCTTCGAGACAAGAAGTTACATAGAAAACTCCTTTTGTCCGGCAACACAATCTGCTTTTTTGTTCCGAGGGGGCCAAGATAATTGGAACTGCGAAGCGCTACCTTAACGCCCTTCCACCAGTCATGGACTTAATTCTGGGGAGAATAACTCCCCGCAGTTATTGCTATAAAGCAACACAGTGATTCAGAGAAACCTTTTCACTTGCTGATGCTGGTGGGGGGCGAGGGGGGACACGACACGGGACCACCCAGGCACCGGGAGGACTAAGCCACCCTCCAGCACACTGTGAGGGGCAGAGGGCACCCAGGTCAGTGGGGATGGATGGTCCTGCAAGGGTGTCCTGTCCCCCCCTGCCATCTTGGGGCAGGGATGCAGCTCAGAGCCCCAGCCTGGCCATGTGGATGCCCCGTGCATCTAATTTCTACCCACAAGGAGCAGGACTGAAGAGCTTCCCTTTCTCCCACCCCCTTGTCCCCTGGAGTGGGTCACACTCACACATCAGTTCTCTGACACACACAGTAGCATCTGTCCAGAAACCTGAATCAACTTTGACAGAAGCAAAACCATCCTGGAGGAGGGATGGCTGCACTGGTCCCCAAGGGATGCTCAACACAAACACACCAGCATCCACCCGCCCCCACGATGGAGGAAAAAGCTTTATCTCCCCCATGCTGGGGTCCAGAGGGCATCTCTGCCACTGACATCTCATCTGGGTGGCCTTGGGCATGTCACTTGTCCCTGTCGCCCTGTGGTCCCATATTTACACCAGGCACAGGTCTGGCCTGAGGGTGTAAGCAGGAGAGTTGAACGGCTGCTCCCACCAGGATTTCATCCAGTGTTTGGGAAGGGCATTTTTCTATCCGCCACTGAAAAGGGCTGAAATGAGCCTATAGACTGACAATCCTGGGGAGGGGACTCACACAAACCATGTGAGAGCCCCCTGCATCTCAAAAAGGGAAGAAACCACACTTACTTATTAGGAAGCAGAGGCTATTAAGAGACTGTCTGAGATTTAAACCACACTTACTTATTAGGAAGCAGAGGCTATTAAGAGACTGTCTGAGATTTCAGGGGGAATCACCATGGGAGAAAAATAAGGGTAAAGCAGTCAGGCTGCCTCTCTCCACCCCATCTCCAGAATACTGCAGGAGGCAATCCAGCTTCAGCATCAAACTGAAGGTGTCCAGGGTCATTTGAGCCTTATCAGCTTCATAAAATTTAATATCTAGGGGGAGCAGAGATGCACACAGCAGGGCTGCAGGGGAAGGGAAGTCTGCTTAACCCCTCTATTAGACACTGGAGAATCCACAGGGGTTACCAGAGCCAGGCAATTGGGTTTTGATGTTTCGCTACTGAACACAGCAGCTGTTGGGTCATCCATGGGGCATTTTGTGCAATCCCATCTCACCCAACGTCCTGGGTGCTGGGACTGGGTGTGGGTCCCGGCACCTTTGCAAAACCCGCTGCTGCCATCTGCTGCAAGAAACCTCTCTGGGAAACAACAGCAAAATAAAATAATAATAATCATAATCATTTTTTAAAAAAAAAAGACTGAAAAAAACCCACTTTTTGGAGCCAACCTTGCCACTGTAGTGGTTTGGGCAGGTCTCTGTGCCTCAGTTTACCCCCACGGGTGAAGAAACACAGAGACTTTCCAACAGGACAAGGCCGTTCCTGCAAGCACCTTACCTCGTGGAAAGCAAAATGAGCAGAAAAAGGCCACTTTAATGCTGTTTCTTCCCGGAGAAGGGTGGTCAAGAGGGTCAGCTGCGGGTTTTTTTTAAACTGCTTGCTTGTTTTTCTTTTTTCCCCTCTCTTTTCCCCCAGTTTTCCATGGTGTCCTACTTGAACTCAAGCCAGCCGTGGCCAGAATATGCCTCCCGGTTGCGAAGAGCTGCTGGCCACTACTGTTTGGTGTCAATTTTTAATTTCCTCGGGAGCTTTCCTTTTGCTTTCATTTCAGTTTGGAAAAGGTACAAAAAAAACCCCCAAAGATTAACTGTGAAAACCTCCCACAGAAGAAGTAACTCCTACTCTTGCCCCTGTTCTAATGCAAAGAGCAGCCCCAGCTGGACCAAGGTCTTAAAAAACCATCAAGGACCTCATCAAAACCAAGGGGAGCAGCCAGAATCCCCTGAGTGTGGCTTCCAGTCCCCTGAAAACAGAGTTAGACCCTACAGGAGCTCAAAGTGGAATTTAGGGGCTTCCAGGGGTACCAGAGGAGACATTGGGACAATAGTTTCTGGTTTAGGAGATGCCAATGAGGACAAGTGCTCTGGAAAGCTTTTTATTTCAAGAGATCTTGGAGCAGCCAAGGGAGGGATTTCAAGCCAAGGAAACTCACTGCTGTGGTTTGTTCCTTGGAAAAAAAGGGATTTGGGCCCAAACTCCTCCTGGAAGGTATTGAACGGAGCAGTTGAAGTCAGACGTGGTCGATCTGAGCTCCTCTACACTGTGAGGGTTCTTCCAGGGTTACTCAGACTCAAGACCTCATGGATGAACGCTTGCTCTTGTGATGGACAGCTAGGACTTTTCTCCCCAAAAACGCATGGTCTACACCCAAGGAGAAAGACTCTTCAGATGGGTAGTGTCTGAATAGCTAAAGAAATTCCAGGTGACACATCTCAAACCCATGTCTTTCCCTCTACTCCAGTCACCAGACAACTTTCCTGCTTGGATCGGGAGGAAAAGATCTCTACAAGAAAATCCATCCCCACCCAACCTTTATCTTCATGCACCAGCCAAGTGACCCATCCCAAAGCTACATCTCCAACACGCTCATGCCATGCCTAAGGGCCAAGCCCATGATGGGCTTTGCTGCCCCCAGCTGTACATAATCCACCTGGCAAGTTCATTAGCTGGTTTCTAATTACAGATTTCGCACCTCCAGAGATGTGTGACTTCAGATCCTGGATGCTGGTTAGGAGAACTGCTCCACACCCAGAGCCTCCCACACCCAGGGACCCAAATCTCCATTTTTTCACCCCACTTTCCCATGCCTGCCTCTCACGCGGTGAGGGGAAGGGGCAGACTAGTCCCCTCCAGCCTCTCCATCTCACATCACCACGACCTAAGCCAGGAGCCAGCCCCCATGGCCGGCTCACATCTGTCCCCGTAGAATAAAATCAGGTTTATTTTCACACATCAGCTCTAATTGGTGACCAGCAAGTGCCCCTCGGACCCTGGTCAGAGAAGGGTGGAACGATTTCGACAGCGCCGGCATCAGTGATAACGTTATCTGCTGGGCAGCCAGCTCCCACCCGGGTGAGTTTTCAAAGGTTACGGAGCTTATTATTAAAAGACTGATTCATTATACCGCCTTTGTAACTGCATCATGGGTATGGGCTTAAACGTTAATTGCAATCTATTTCTCGAGGATAAATCACAGCTGTTTCCCTAGAGATAAGCGTGGTGCACGGGCTGCGAAAGGCAGGAGTAACGGTCAAGGAAATGGGCGTTTGTCCAACTGCAGAAAGCCAGAGGACAGACTGAAGCACGGGGTGGGCACAGGTTTTCCCCTGCATCCTGGAGTGGGGATCAAAAAGGCACCCCAGGACCTCAGCAATGAGGTTGCCCCTTGGCCAGTTCTTGCTTGGGAACTGGTAGATCAAGTCCTTCCTCTGCCGCAGTGTGGTCTTCGGAAAGGAGATGTCCTTGCAGATGGTGGCCTGGCTAAGAAGACCTCTCAAGGTCCTCATTTGTGATGTTTGTAGGTACCACACAGGGCAACTGAAGAATGTTATGGCCAGCCTGTGGCACATCTCCCACTCTGCCAGGGGCGCTCAGAGCCACAGCTGGATTAAGAATCCCTGAAGAGTTTTTCCTCCCATGAACTCTGGTGGACCTCAATGAACTTTTAGCACTACAGCATCATGCAGCAAGGATGTCCTCATCTGCACTTGAATGGGAGGACACTCAGGAAGCACCACTCCATACAAAACAGGGGCCTAGCTTCATTTACACTTGAATTTCATCAAATGGAACCTTGGGAGCAGTTGTTTGCTCACTTTCTTCTCTGCATTGCATGCCCAGCCCCACCACTGAGGACAAACTGCCTTTTACTTCAGCAGATTTGCTTTGGGTCCCAGAAAAATCTCACTATCCATCTCACAGGACCCCACAGGCAAGGTCTGCTGAGCTTCAGGCAAGTGCTGGAAGCTGTTGTGTGAGCCCATCACACTCATGCCACCCTTGCAGATCCTTTGCCACGTGCTCAGGGGAAGAAGGGGGAAAGTTCTCAGGTGCAGGTTTGTGGGACAGTGCAGAGACTTTGAAACAGAGTGAGGGATCTTTGATCCCGGGGCTAGCTCTGATACCCCTCAAATCTCACCTGAGCTCTGCATAATGGCAAGTGGAAAATGTCAGCCCAGGGCCTCTCCTGCCACATAGATCTGCTGAAATGAAGACAACTACACCCAATTGCCACGGAAGGCTCCTCTGAAGGTCTCTGGTCCAACACTGCTCACAGCAGGGCTGGCTCATGTTGCTCAGAGCATCATCTCCTAGGATGAAGACACTGGAGCCAGAGCCCTGGGGAGATCAAGTCAGTCCGGCTGGTGGAGATGAAGGTCCAGATCACCTCAGGTATCTAGGAAAGGGTGGTCAAATCACACTTTCAAGTCCCCATTTCTCTGCAGTGACTGTAAAAGGAAGTTGCAGATTCCCCATCCCTGGAAACCTTCAAGGTAAGTCTCTCTGGGGCTCTGAGCAACCTGATCTAGTTGAAGATGGCCCTGCTTATTGCGGGGCAGTTTGGACTAGATGGTCTTTAAAGGCCCCTTCCAACCCAGACCATTCTACGATTCTACAACAAAAGAGAGCAGGGAATGGACTTGGCAGGGGGTGGCTTCTTCGTAGAGACTCGAGATTAAATGATCCCATCCTGCGGTGACTTGGGCATTCATCACCTTTTTGCCTTTCTCCTAACCCCAAAGCCTTCTCTGTGGTCCTTCCTCCAGCATCCTCCTGACTCCTTCTGCCTTGCAAACCTTGCTGCAAACAGCCCAGGATTTTCCCTTGTGCATCATCATTCTTGCTCCTGCTGTCACACCAGCGGCAGTTTTCCTGCAATGGGCACCCTCACATTTCCAGAAAAAAAATGATGCTGGATGAAGAAAGTTCTTCAAGGTGATGTTTTTCCAGCCTGGACAACCTAGAGCAGGCAGTTTCACAACCCAGAAGCTGAACACCAATAGCTGCTGTTTTGGTTTGGGGTTTTTTCTCCATCACGCAGGTGTCCAGTGGGGGTATGTGACCTGACATTGATGTTATAATTAGGCTGGTTTCCATCTTTCTCCTCACAACTGAAACAATCGCCTTCATTCTTGCAGGCGGTCAAAGTTCACCCTGGGCCTGGGACGGCTGTGACATTGATTGGCGAGTCCCAGGGCGACCGCCGTCTTCTCCTTTGAGACAAGTTGTCAGGTTTGGGCATTTCAATTAGTTGCTTCGCAACTTAATGAGGTTTTGATGATGGAGAACAGCCGAAAATTCATTCCCACCCAGGAAAACACTATGATAGTAACCTCGGTACCTCTGGTGCTACGTTTTCTTCTAGATCTCCGTAGCCAAGCAACTTCATATGGAAAGCCAGAGCGCTCCCCCTCTTTTACAGCTCATTAACTGGGAATCCTGGCTGGAAAAAGTCAGAGGTGGTAGCACACAATATTAGCGCTTCAGAGGTGGCAGCTTTTCTGGCAAACCAAGGGATTTCAGAACACTGCACTTCTGGAGGTGAAATATTTCAGCTGAGCATTTAAAATCTAGGCTTTTGTGCTCGGTCATTAAAAGCAGAAGGATATGTGCCACAGCAAATCCTACAGGGCAGCACGGTACCCTGATGATGGACAAAGAGCTTTCCCTGATGGAGCCCTGTAAAATTGCAGAAAGTCCCTGCAAATGGGGTATTTTAACGCTGAATGTGGACATCTCCCCTGGAGACCTCCCTCAACAGGTGATGGAGACCCTCTGGAGGTGATGCCTGGAGTAGGATGGGTGAAACTCTTTATCTCCATTGACTTGAAGAGGGACCTGCTCAGCTGGGACATCTGGCCTGTAGTAGCCAAAGGGAGGAGGAATTGATAGATGAGAGAGAAGGAACCAACTTGTCCTTTCTAACCCATCTTCCCCAGGAACCAAAAGACATCGCCAAGGCTGCTCAGACAGGGCATCACCCAGCTACAGAGGCAGCTGAGAGCTTTATCCAGAGGTGTGAGCAATTAGCAATGCGGATTTTAGACAAAGCTCTTCTCACCATCAGGTTACGCGGCGTGGCACTGAGTCACAAAGTGCAGCTATTTCCGAATTAAGGAGAAAAAAAAAATTGTGGCTGAGAGAGCTGCAGGAGTTTGCTCAAGATCCCACGGGAGATGGTGCTATGGGCAGAGAGCTGATCTGCTTCATTCGCTCTCTGGGCTTCAGTCCCACATCTGAGATGTTCTCAAAAACGCTCTGTCTGCGTGGGTCCTTCTACCACCTAAGTCATCTGTGAGTGGAGGAACTATAGCAAAATAAAAGCTCTTGCTGCAAATATTCTTATTTTGCTGCCTAGGATGGGAGCCATTTAGAGCTCATCTTGCTTTTCTCCCAGTTTTCACCTTCTTTTTGCTGCCAGGAAAGCAAAATGTGAGCAGCACGACTAGATCTGTTGGCTTTTCAATATCCCAGACCCATCTTTAGGTGACCCCAGGACCCCAAACCCAAGAAATAACCACTATTTTTCGCAGTAGATAAGGTAAAAAATTGATGTCAGGGGATAATTTGTCAGCTGTGTGAGTAATTGCAATTCTTACCCCAAGGTGGGAGACTCAAAGGTGAACAATCCCCAACCTGACAACATGGCCTCACAGAGCAGGAGCTTTAGAGCAGCTGAAAGCCAAGCAGTAATTGACCCCAGTGTCCTTCAGTCCCTTCCAGGTGGGTGCCCACCCTGGCATCACCCCAAAATGACTTCGTCATCACCACCAGGAAGGACTGAGTGGCTGGACATCACTGTCAGCAGTTCAGAGGTCTCCACCATCCCATGATACCAGACACTAGCAGATTATCATCAAGAAGTATCTTCTCAGTAAAGACAACTTGCCCACACTGTGGGAAAAGATTGTACATAAGTTCCATCTAAACATGAGGAGGAACTTCTTCACTTTGAGGGTGGCAGAGCCCTGGAAGAGGCTGCCCAGAGAGTCGCTGTCTCTGGAGACATTCCAAACCTGCCTGGACAATTTCCTGTGCAACCTGCTCTAGGAGGACCTGTTTTGGCAAGTGGGTTGGACTAGATGATATCCAGAGGTTCCTTCCAACCCCGTATCATTCTGTGATTCTGTGACCCTGGAGTTAAGAGTAAATCCATCCAGCCCGTGGTATTTTTTTTCCTGGGGCAAATGGAAATGGAAAAGCATCGCTTAGTGACTCCAGATGATATTTTTATAACCTCAGAAAATAGTCTTTCACAAACACTCTGATTTTTTTTTTTTTTCAAAAGGCAGTGAGAACAGGGTGTAGTTCAGCCAGCAGATTTGTCATCCGAGGCTCCCAGCAGGGAGGGGAAACTCTCTGGCTCCAAAGGGTCCATCCAGGAAAAAAGCCAAAGAGCTTTTGGCAACCCCAGGAGCACCCAGTAGCCCACCCGAGGGATCCCTTCCCGTTTCGTCCTTCTCCCACACCATCTTTGCACAGAAAAGAGAGAGCGAGTGACACATCTGCTCTCCCAGCTGCAAAGAAAGAAAGAAAGAAAGAAAGAAAGAAAGAAAGAAAGAAAGAAAACGAGGCCTTTTCCTTCTCATAAATGTCATGAGTCACCGGGCAAAGTGTTCGCGTTGCATCACCGCAGCCATCATCAATGACTCAGGCCAACGGGGCCAAATTTCTACCGGCCCCTCTCATGCAGCATCGGCTCAGGGCTCCCCCGAGATGCTAATGATGAAACCGTGTGTCGTAGACGATACGTATCGCGGATGGCGATAAGGAAATAATCCTCCCTCGACTCGCCTCGCAGCCCGGCTGGCTCCTCCGTCACCTGGATTTTTGCTTGGGGAGGGTGGTGGAGGTGATGGGGAGGATGGTGGGATGAGCCTCTTCTCTCCTTCCCCCAGCCCTGTGAGGCAAAGTGAGGAATTGCTCTGGGATGAAAATAAAGCAGAAAATAAGAAAAAATTTTAAAAAATAGAAAGAAGGGGAGAGAAGGGTTATTTTTAACCCAGAGCAGCACCTTGATCTGGTTCACTGTCTGGGCATGGAGATGGGGGCTGTAAAATAAGAGGTTTCTCATCTGGGCTATGAGCGGGAGGGGATTTGGGGATGGGGAATAAATGAATTAAGGGGGTTTTGCTTCATCCTATCAGCCTATCCACCTCCCGGAGCAGCTCCTGCCCCAGAGCTCACCCAACATATCCCCACACATCCAGGACAGATGTTCCCCAGAAGCCCCAAGCAAGTGCAAATTCTCCTTTTCTTTCTCGAAGGCATCGCAGAAGGATTAAACTCCTGTTTTGGCTCGACTCATTGTGGCTTAAACCAGGTCCTGGAGGATGCCGTGCCCTAAAAGTGTTCACAAACCACTCAAAGAGCCGGCACCGAAGGGACGGGGACATCTGCCATCACAGTGGTAGTTGTCCATGCTTGGACGTCGAGGTGGGCAGCAACCTGCCCAAAATCTCCTGTATGAGACAGGTCAACTTCTGCAGTGCTTCTTTTTTTTTTTAAAAAAAAAAAAAAAATAACAAAAACCCACCAGATTAATTCTGGCTTTAAAAAAAAATTAAAAAAAATTCTTTATTTTTCTTTTAAAATATTTTTTTAAAAATTCTTTTAAAAATAAAGAATGAATCTGGTTTCTCAGCACTTCTTTGCCATCACTTTCTTAGCCTGTGGGCCCTCCGGCTGCTTTTTGAACTGTCTGGGGAGATCTTCATGCAATTTAGGTGCTTCCTTTAAGTAAAATAGTAATAATATTAACTCATACTTGCTCATACACCGGGATGGTGCCTCACTGGAAGAAGCACAGGGCAGATCTCCCCTCCTTCCCAGGCTCCCTCCCGACACGTCTCAGCCCCGTTGCTGCCACCCCTCTAGTTTTAGGGGATAAAAAGTGAGATTTTGGGCTCGCATCCATCTGTCCGCCTGCCTTCCCTCGCCTCTGTGTAACATTTTCAGCTGCTGGGCGATTTCAACCCCATCTGACAGGGGGACTGAAGTCTTCGAGGTGTTAGTTTCCCATGAGCATTGCAAAGAAATCCAGAAATAAGCAGTTTTCACGGCTTCCTGTTGTCTTTCAAAACTCTTCTTCCTGTCTTTAATAATGGAAGTATTTAGTATTTAGCACTTAGTATTTAGCCTGGGATATCACATGACCTCATTTTATCTTAAAGTTACCCGCAAAACGGGAAGGAAATACTCCTAAATTTATTTTGCCCATGCACTAACTTTGTTTCTGCACCTATCTCTTGAGCTTTAGAACCCCGTGAAGATCTTTTTTTCCATGCAGAATTAAAAAATTCTCCATGTTCACCTCTTCCCTCCCACATCTGCACATTACTAAGGTGACAAAAATTAAAAGGGTTTTTCCCTGCCCAGGGAAACTGAGGCACAGAGGGGTAGCACCCAGCACACTCCATCCTGCGGGTCTTCTCCATCCGCTGAGCCTTTTCCAGCATCGTGAAGAGGGAAAATTTTACCAAATCCTCTCTGTTTTCTCTCCATCATGGTTTCAGTTGGGACAGAGTTAACTTTTTTTACAAGCAGCTGGTCTAAGTGCTGCGTTTTGGGGCTGGGATGGGAACAGTGTGATAGCGCACCCGTGGTTTGGGTTGTTTCTAAGTTCTCAAGGACTTTCCTGCTTCTCACCAGGATATGGGTGAGAAGCTGGGAGGGGACACGGCCAGGACAGCTGACCCCAACTGACCACAGGGGTACTCCATGCCATGGGACGTCATGCCCAGTATGTAAAGCTGGAAGAAGAAGGAGGAAGTAGTGGAAAGGGTGGGGACACGATGTTGGGAGCGATGGCGTTTGTCTTCCCAAGTCACCTCTATGACATGATGAAGCCTGGGGGTGGCTGAATACCTGCAAGGCACGAGAATTCTTTGGGAAGCAGGGAATTAACTGGGTTTTTTCACTTTTCTGGTGTGTGCGGCTTTTGCTTTACTTTTTAAACTGTTTTTATCTCAACCCACGAGTTTTTCCTCGTTTTTCCGTTCTCCCCCCCAATCCAAACCCCCGGGAGGGGGGGAAGGGAGGGGGGGAGAGGGAAGACAGAGGGCAAGCAGCTTCGTGGTCCTTGTTGCCAACTGAGGTTAAACCACGACATTCTCATCTCTCAGAGGGTGGAAAGAAGCAGCAGCGGAGCCGCAGTCCCACTTTATTTTGGATAAAAGAGGATTAAAAAAAATTAAGGATTTCCTTTGACATAGTAAACAGGTAGAGGAGCGGGGGGGGNCGCGGCGGGGTGCACGGGCCGCTCTTAAATGTATATTTATATAAATATATATATATATGTATATAAGTGAGGAGGCCGCCTCTACGCCCTCAGCCCGCCTCAGGCCCCGCCCCGCTGCTTGTCACGCGCCGGCGGGGCGGGGCGACGCCGAGGGCGGGAGCGTGACCTCTGCGGAGAGGGGCGTGACCACACATGAGACCACGCCCTCAACGCCTTTCCAGCACTTACTGTTCCCTGCCGTAGCCCCGCCCATTTCTCCGCCTCGAGGCCACGCCCCCTCCAGCTGCTGCCCTCCTCGGTTACCCGTGGTGCTTTGCGCGGGGCTGGCACTGACGTGGCCGCCGAGCGCCGCCATCTTGTGTTGCCTGGGCGGAGAGCGGCCGAGAGGTGCAAGGGGGGGAACCGGCTCCGAGTGGGACAGCCCGAGGACAGCGAGACCCACTGCCCGGGGGCAGCTGAGCCGATCGCCGGTGGGTTTATTCGATACTTTCCCCTTCCCTCCCTTCAGTCCGCTGCCCTGCTTCCCCATACCCCCCCGCCCACACCCTGCGGGCGGCGGCGAGGCGCCGCGGCCTTGTCGCTGAGGGGAAGAAGGG
Source organism: Nycticryphes semicollaris (assembly GCA_013400055.1). Taxonomy (NCBI): domain Eukaryota; kingdom Metazoa; phylum Chordata; class Aves; order Charadriiformes; family Rostratulidae; genus Nycticryphes; species Nycticryphes semicollaris. Next base: position 21,072 of record VXBJ01001372.1, on the reverse strand, counting down.
GCGGTGGGTCATGGTGGAGCTGCTTTCCGTCTTTCTTTCTTTCTTTCTTTCCCCCCCCTCTCCTTTCCCCCACCGTCGCCTTCCTCAGCGGGCGGGAGGAGGAGGCCGCAGGCTCCCCAAGGCCGTAGCGCCGGGCCTTGGGGAGCGGCGGGGCCGGCTGGGGCGGTGCCCCCGCCGCCCCCCCCACCCCC
>VXBJ01001372.1:301-20874 GCA_013400055.1 Nycticryphes semicollaris | reverse complement strand
GAGGCCCGGCGCCGCTCCCCCTGCCGGAGGAATTAAAGAGGGGATGCGGCGGGATGGGCTTCTCCTCCCTTCCCCAAACTCGCTCATTCCGGCCTCTGCCCCGCCCGTCAACGCGTCCGAAGAGAAGTATTTCCTCCTTTTCCTCTCCTCCCCACCCGAAAACCCTTATCGTAGCGGACCTGGGAGACCTGGTAGCTCGGTAGGGGAAATGAGGCTCGGATGAAACTCGTAGGAGAGAGGTTATTTTCCTGTAAGCTCTTGGCTGCTGAGTTGGGCTTTCGGCTGGGGTGATGGTAAGAAGTTGAGCTTTAGCCTGGAGCAAACTCTGTTTGCCATCCATGGCTTGGGTTTAGTGGTCTGGGAGATCAGTTTTCCTTGGAACAGCAGCTCCCGGTGGGAGGATATTATATTCTGTCTGAAAATACTATATCCTGTCTCTGTGAGTAGTTAACATGATACTTTGGGCTGATAACCTCTGTCTGATAAAGTGATAGGCTAGCTATGTGAACCTTTTCACGGGGGAGAGCGCGACTAAAACTCTGCTAGGTCATAAAACTGCCTAAATGTTGTGTTTGACATTGACCTTGTTGCTTTGCTGCGTGGCTCTTGCCAAACCAAATTCCACAGGTTGATTAGAGCCGTATCCAGAGGTCTTGTTTTGAAATGTGACTTCGTCAATACCTAAAATGCGAACTATTTATATAATACTTTGAACTTTGTTTTTCAAGCAGCAAGACTTACAACACCCCTTGGCGGGCTATTCTATTAACCTTATTTTTCAGGCAAAGAAATGGAATCACAGTAAATTGTCCAAGGTCATTTGGCAATGTCGTTATTACTATTTTTGCTACTGATTTGGAGCACTTCTGTAGGAAAAAGGAGTCGTAGCTGAACTGGAGGATTTCTTCTTGGCTTTTATTCATGTTTTTTTATAATCAAATGGTCATCTTAAGTACTCACAGCCTTACAGATGTGGAAGGGAATTCTCTGAAAGGAAAGTTGACGAGGCTGGTATGATGCCTCTGACTTTCTCTGTTAGAAACACATCTGCAGTGCTCAGGAACCCCATTGGAATGCTTTCCCTGTTGTAGTAATTACACTGGGTGAAAGGGTGAGGAAACTTGCCTCACTGAAACCTCTGAAACTCAACTGCTTTGCCAAGTTTATTGACGCTTCTACTGTGGTAGAGCTTCAGGAGTAAAAATGGCTCAAGCAGATGTCAGCTCCACTCAGAACAGCCTTTGCTGCTGTGATAGTCTGTGATACACAGACTAGTTCCTAGATCATGTTAAAAGGCAAACACCAGAACATAAATCAGTCCCCAGTGGTCTGAGGCATTTGCTGGTGTTTTTTTCAGATGGCCTGGTTGTGAAATACAGTTGGAATCTGAAAAGGGACTGGGCAGGAGCGGTGTGTGGTTTTTTTTTTGCTCAGTGCACTTAGTTCCTTGTGTGTGTTAGTCACGCTGACCGAGTAGGGGGGAGAGGACTAGTCACAGCTTTTCAAGGCAAACAAAGCGCGCGTGGGAGTAGGGGGCTGAATTCCAGTCCTTATAATTCACCAAATTGTGTTGTGCTCCAGTTACACCTGTTTGAAAGCCTGCTTTAAGCAGTAGCGTTCATAGGTCTAGCTGAGGTGCAATTATCAGATAAGCTATTGATTACATCAATTGGTGAAAGGAGGAAAAGCTCACAATGCAAGATTCCAGTTGAATTTGCAGTGGTGAGGTTTAAAGAAACCACCTTTCCATACAAATAACAGATTGCTTTAGAAATAAAAGCAGCTGAGATGTGTGAAGATGGACTTTGAAGCAAGGATTTTTACAGATTTCAATGGCCTTCACAAGCCTCACAGCCCATAAATATGGTGAACCTAATTTTTTCTTGAAAGGAATAGTTTTGATTTGTTTTTTAGAAACCTCTTGTAAGTTTTGCTACTGGAATACTAGAGAGCTTGTATTAGAGCTAACACTGTCCTTGGCCATTATTCCCTTTCTTTAACTGATGAGTAAAGTACTTTATAATCAGCTTCCTACTACACCAGCTGTTTTTTCTGTGTTATTCAGCATTTTTTGTCTTTCTGCTTGCGAGTATCCAATTTTATTTCTTGTTTTTCACACGCGCAAACATTGAAGGACTGTGGTGCTGCTTCTGCTGATGTTTCAATTCTAATAAAAAAATCTCATGTCTAATATAGCTCTTATTCATGCACCGATCGTGTCGCTAACAACTGGCTGCGTAGGCTCTGCTTTGACATTTTCCCCAAACTGAAAGCCAATTTCCTTACCCGAAGCTCTCCTGTGAGTTCTTGCCATTTCTAATATGAGTGTAAATGTTGACTTACTGCCCAGTTACTGGGAATGAATAACAGGATATTTGGTTTAAAGTTTAAGAATTTTGAACTTGTGAATAGTTCAGCCTCCAAAAACCGTGCAAAGCTTAATCTGCTTTGTAATAACCGGTTCTCACAGCAGTGTACCTGCCATTTAACAGGTGAATATGAAGTCACAGTCCAACCTGGGGGTGTCACAACCACATTGTTGGCACTGTTTTATTTCCTGAGCCGCTACAGGGAAATGATGGATGTGCTTTATCTAAAAGCATGAACAGTGATGACTCCTGGGCTTTCCACCTCAACCCATCCTTTAAATAAAATATTTCTCAGACCAGATTTGGATTTTTTTCCTATGTGTTGGTTTATGTGCTGTTGAGTTCCAGAGGGTGGTGTACAACTGCTTAAAATAGTTTGAGATTTTGCTGTGAAACAGAAGGACCTTGTTCCCCCTGCCTGAAGGTGAGACTGAGAGTAAGTCTGATTTGGGTTTTGACTATTAAATCAACCAACCTTCTCTCTTTGTTTGATACTGACTCTTTTATTCTGACCAGTATTTTAGGAGTGAGTGTGTGAGAAAGAAGCATGACCGGAAAGGAAATTTTTCCCTCTTTTGCCCTTGTTTTGATCTTGTAAGTGAAAATATTTTCTGTTTTCCTGCCACTCTGAGCCTAGTGCTCTCCAGAGACTGTGGAAAATGCCGGAAAGGAAATGTGTGTATAGACAGCAAGATGATCAGCCTACTTAGGTTGAATGAAGGTGCTACATAAGGAGCAGCTCTGAGTAGGTTTTTCTTTCACCAAACTTCTCTCTTGAGGTTGACTTTTTTCCTCCATCTGCCTTGACCATGCAACCTGGGTGCTTTTTAGTTGGTCACTGCCAGCCTTTGGTGGCCAAATCCAGTTGTGCCCCCTTAGATGGGGGTACAATTACATACCTTTAACTTTGGTCTTACATGATGCTTCAGTGCCAGTACTTTTTCTCTAACCTCTCCAAATAACAAGTTTTTGATAATTTAGGACACCTTTTCCTTCTTGTGCCTGGTGAAATTGCCTCCAATGTGAAGTGAGGAACGCTGTTGCGGTGTTTAGTGTTGATCTCTATGGTTAACAACCCCCTAATGAAGGAGTTGGGACTTAGTAGTACTGAAAAGCTCTGAGAAGAGATTCCTGAGGTGGCCTTTATTAATGATGATATTTAAGTCCAAGATAATCCTCTGTTGATAAAAGAACTTGCCCTACTTGTTAGCTACTCCTCAGTTTTGTGTCTGATCTGTGCTTAGTGATGTTAGTGTGGCCTAAAAGTCTCAGGTAACTCAAATCAAAACTATTTTAGCTGAATTTCACTGTTAAAGCCCTGAAATGAAAAGGTTTGAGTTGTTTAGTCCTCTTTCACTCAGGTTATCAGATATGGAAAACTAGTAAACAACTTCTAAAAATAGTTGAATATAACTGCACTGGAATAGTCATGTATTGGGCCACACTGGCTATATATAAAGAAATGTTGTCATCAAAAGCCTTTTTCAAAACTTGTTTTAATGGAACACTTTCATCTTGAAAGAAATTACTTCAAGTTCCAAAGAATGCAGCTGTACTTCACTGCCTGTGCCTGCTGAGTGGTGGTGTGAAGTGCTAAGGCCCTAGATTAACCAAAATTTTAACAGTGTTCTATTCTTGTTGCATGGCTTCTCACATTCTCTTCTAAATCACACTTTATATTGGAAAGAACACGCTGCCATGGTAGATTTGCACTTCAAATTATTTGCCAGTTGTTCTTGCATGTAACAGCTGTTGAACTTGATATTTTAAATCTTTATTTAAAAAAAAAAAAAGCTTTCTCACCTCTTTTTTACACATGGGTTTGGGGATCTTTAGTATGAATCTTCTCTTGACATTTTAATTTTAAACCTGCTGGAATGCTGTAATGTAGAAACACTCTACAGGCCAGGTAGTGATAACTGACTGGATTTCACATCAATATTTCTGTAAAATAACAAATTGCTCAATTTTTGCTCTCCTGTGTCTGGTGTAACTAGTGTCTTAATACCAGGTTAGGAATGAGAGGTTTGAGGTCTTCTTAATTGTATTAGAGGAGGAGTTAAGGCTTAGGCCAGGGTCAAACAGACTTTCCTTTGACTGGAGATGTGATTTTGGTAGAAAACAATTTGTAAGTGCGACAGTTTTACTTGCCGTAGGTGTCAAACAAGAACAAGATGCAGGAAGCTACTAGGAGAAAGCTTTTTGGTAAATCCATAGTTGTTAGAGGAGTTTTAGCTTGTGCTTTAGCAGTTGTATTTTGACTGATTATAACTGCAATGCAGTTTGTCACTGGTAGCGGCACCATGTTTGTCTCTCCTTGAAACAGGCTTTTACAACAAGATACGAACGTCCTGGGGAGATGCAGTAGTTCCCAGAGACAACAAATGCCCCTCTGTATCTCAGTGTGAAGAGAAGCAGCAGAGAATCGAGCTTTTCTTGCCTTATTTACCTTGCTGCTGGTGATCTTTGGCTACAGAGAACAGATCACCAAAATGATCGTGCCCAGCAAGTTTGGTTATACCACTTGAGAAGTTATTTTTTGCACTGTGGGAGCCTTATGTGGGAAGTGCTGGTACCTAGAAGTGAAATCAATGTATTTCTATACTGTAGGCATGATTTGACTAAATAATGCATGTGGCATCCTCTGATTTATGGCTGCTATGGTATGTTTAAAGAAATGCTATAAACCTGAGTTTATAGCATTTGCCACGGCTCCTGCTTCAGTGAAGTTTAAGCTCTTCGTGGTCAAAAAGAACTTTTCCAGAGGTGCCAAAACTCAGGTCCTGCAGAGAGTTAAAAGATGTAGCTGTGCTTTCTTTAACATGCTGTATACCCTTCTGGCCATGCTTGTGTGGGATGGCTTGTTAACTTACAGCTCATCCGAAAAGTTCGGAGGTCAAGAAGTGGTTTTGACTTCTCAGGATAAGCAGCCTGAATGAAGTGACATTAAAATGCATTAACGTAGGGTTAAACATAAAATGCTGCAGAAGATTAAGCGTTGGATGATCTTTGACCTCGAGATATTCCTCAGAGCTTTTATTCTAACCACCTCCAATTAATAAAGGCAAATTCTAGTTCTTACTCAGGGGCTGTATTGCTTTAACAGACACCAGGCTGCCAGCAATTGCAGACGCTCATTCATTTTTAACTCATTACGCTGAGCCTTTCTGGGAAAAAAAAACACCAAACCCAAATAAAAAGGCTGTCTGTTCTCCTATTAGCTTATCTAAATGTATCACTTACTAGAAACCAGGCTGCTGAAAATACCTTGTTTCCTGAAACAAAACTACAGTCTTCACAGTGAGTCTTCATCTTTCTCCCTGCCCATTAGATCTCACCTGAACCAGCCCAACAGGTTTGGTTTTTTTTAAACTGGTGTGAGGATCCTGAGGTGGAGGAGGCCAGAGTTAAGGTGTGCTCCAGGGCTTGGGTGGGCAGGGAGAAATCAGAATCATACAGAGAGTTCAGTTTGGGGGCGATGAGGGTTTGATTGAGAGGTGGGGGAGATTCCATTTCTGGAAGCTGAAACGCCCTACGCTCTGCAAAAAATAATCCCTGCCATTTATTGAAATCGTTCCCTTTCATACACAAATCTTCCTCCTTGGCCTGATAGAAACCGCTTTGAAGATGCACTGAAGCACTACAAGCAGCTCACGAGCTGTAGGTCTTTTATGTTTTATTGAACTTGTGCTTGTAAAATGATCAGTGTAGCAATTACTGACAACCATGGGGTTGAGGAAAAGTGAAAGTTGAGCTTCAGGAAAGAACACGGGCAACACAGTGGTAAGTCTTGCCGGAGACTGCAAATGTTGAAGGTGCCCTGCTTAACCCAAAAGGCTCTTAAATTTTTATTTTGTTATATTTTCAGACTGTGTGTATTAGTTCTTCTGGTCCAACTGGTGCACTGCAGTGAGCATTAAAGTAAGCAGATTCTGTTCTGAAGTACCCTGGAAGTAATCGCGTGATCCCTCAGCTGAGTTGCATTAATGGGGGGCAGCAAAGTCCTGGGAAAGAGCTCTAAACCATCCTGGCACTTCCTGCTGTGGTGGCTTCTGTGCTGTTGGGCATCGGGAATGGGGCCTGGTCGCGGAGCTGGGGCCTGGTGGCCAGTCACAGCTGTGATGACAACAATTAGGTTGAGGATTTTATTGATAGAGGGGAAGGAACTCAAGGTGCTTTTGCTTGATAATAGAAAGTAATGAAATACTGGCAGGGAGTAAAATTCCCTTTTGCGTTGAAACAGATGAAGGGGATTCTAGGTGCTGGTCAGAGGATGGTGCCACCCATGGGGAAGGCAGAGGTCATTTCTTTTCCTCCAACAAGTCACTGCTGGGATCCACCAGGTTTTTTGGGAGTACTGCAGATGGGTTTCTCCTGGTGTTTTTCTTCTAGATGGCAATGATGCCGCTGCTTTCTAGTCAACATCAAAACGTGATTGTCTTGAAGGGGTGGGCTGTAAAACTACACTTCACTGCCTGTAAAAATAAATTGGATTTTCTGCAGTGAAAACCTACCCTGAAGTATCAAATAAGATACAGAAGTGATGTGGGTAGTAGGCACGTGGAAGAGAACAAGAAGGAAGCGGAAGCCAAGTGTGTAAATGCATCATAACTTCTTATTATTCACAAAAAGGAAAAATAAGGAGAAGGGATGGTATAAAAGCAGCTTTGGAGATGGAGGGCAGGAGAGAGAGGATCTAACGGGATTCACTGCTGTTAGTGCCAAGTGTAAGCAACTTGTTCAGCAAACTGTGGCTTCTCCGGGGTGTGGAAAGCTGTCCTGGATGTAAAAGCTAAAATTTTGCTGTGTTACCTGATTATGGCCGTTGATCCAAGCATTTAATAACCTGTAATGCTTTTAAACATGCAGGAACAAAAGAAACACGTGCTTTTGGAGGGCTTGTGAGGTTCTCTTGCTATAGAAGTTCTTACGCTCATTTTTGGAGGGTTCCAAGAGCTTTGATAAAAGGTCACAGTTCGACTCTGACTGTTGCATTTCAGCTGAAGTGGAAGATGAGGAAGCGTGAGCAGCCGGACAAAGAAAGGCTTTACAGCCTCCCTCCCCTCCAGCCCAGTAAGGGCTGCTGGTGTGTGCTGGGGAGTGAGATTTCCTGCTGTGTGAGTGGTTTGGATAAATAGGGGCTCTAGCAAAACTGTTTTCTCTACTTCCTAATTAGCTTTCCTGTTTACACAGCTTTCCTGTAGTCAAGTGGGAGTTGAATATTCACGCTTGGGCTTCAGAAATACGAAGGAAATGGTGGAACTTTTAAATCTTCTGTTTGGTTTTAATCCCCAGGCTGCCCTGGCTGACTTGTAGCTCTAGAGTTTCCATCAGTGCTGAGTTCCAACCCTATAAAAGAAATGGCTCTCTGACTCCTGTTACTTCAGCAAGTGGAAGTGGTGATTGATGTCATTTCAGGAACTCTGGAGTGGACTCTGAACCTCACTGTGGAGCTGCTTGTGCTGAGACATGTGACTTGGTTAATGTTACAGCACTTAGCTTTTGGGGTAAAAATTGTATCCAGCAAAGCTTCCGGAGAAGGGCAGCTCCTTTGCAGTGCTGAGTGAAGAAGCCAGACTTCACAGAACCCCAGTGTAGAGCTGAACAGAGTGGGGCAAGATATTTATTTCTTGGTGTGCTTTTGGGCTCAAAGCTTTTTCTAATGGTCTGAAATATTCTGTAAAGTCTATTTCCAGTGAACATTCTCCTTCGAGCACCCAACTTCATCATGAAATACAGAATATCTTCAAGAGATGATTCAGGCTTCATATTGCGCTTTAAATGGTGTGACTTGGTTTACAGGAAACCCATCCTCTGAATGTTGGGCTGTGTGTGTGCTCTTACTGTCTTAAACTTGTATTTTCAGTTTCTTTTCTTTTCAAACTGACATCTGAGAGCTTCTAGACGAAGCAGCAGTAGAGGTGTGAGCCAGCTCTATCGCCATGCAACATCCTCATCTACACCCCAACTGTAAAGCTCTCAGGCTGCTTTTTTTCCCATGCCTTCTGTGAGCAGAATAATAATTCTCTCGGTGATTTCACACTCGCTGTAAACCAAGTTTGGGAAAGGGGAGATTTGTGGAAGAAGAGGACGAGTTGTGGTGGGGGTGGGTCCTGTCCCCAGGGCACAGGGAGAGTCTGTGAGGGCTGGAACGGAGAGGCAGTTTCTCCAGTTCTTAAACAGGAAAGCTTTTGATGATGTTTTTAATCAGTTCTGAGTATCCAAGCAGAAGCATTCACGGTGGAGGAAGAAGCATTCATTTCTAAACCCACCTCTTTTAATGTGGCTATTAATTTTCAATAGTTAAGTTGCAGTAAACATGGATTTACTTCCTAGAGAAGGTTTCCCTGCGATGCTGATGAAGGCAATACTGCTTTGTATTTACGTTGTGCTCACAGGCCATTTCCTCAGGGTTTGAGAGGAAGGAAACAGTTTTGAGTAAGGGAGAGTCCAAGCTGTATTCTGAATTTCCTTTGCACAAGAAGGACCAGCTATTGATGCACTGATGAGCACACATTTAAAACTTGGTGTTTTTTTTTTTAAATCTGAGAGTCAGTTAGAAAAAGGGGGTTTTATGGTGACGCTTCAGGCTGCAGATAAATTATCCCATCGCAGTGGGGGCCGAAGTACCTGGCGTGGGCAGTTGTGTTGAAAGCAAACCATGAATTTTACAACCAGAATTTGGAAAACAGCATTTAGTATTTAAAATCTCTGAAAGACTCTTTGAAAGATTTAAAGTGCTCAGAGCCGTGTCTTCTTTATGAGTAAGTTTTGGCGTTATCTGTTTGTCTCTGCTTCAGGTATGGGGGGGAAAAAATAGTGTACAGTGGTGGTTGGGGGTGTCTAAAGAATTCCTGTTATCTGATATTTCTTCTTTTTGGGTGGTTGATTATGCCCTGGTCAGAAGTCAGTCAGTGGTAACTCATGACTGATACTATCATCTTTTTTTTGTTTGTTTTTCCTTTAGACTTCACTGGCCAGTGAGAACATATCTCAAGCATGGGAAATATTTTTGCTAACCTCTTCAAAGGCCTTTTTGGCAAAAAAGAAATGCGTATTCTAATGGTTGGTCTGGATGCTGCAGGAAAGACTACGATTTTGTACAAACTCAAACTTGGTGAAATAGTAACTACTATTCCTACTATAGGTAAGATTTATTTTATTTATTTTATTTTTCACATTTATATAACTGCTTGCTTTGAGATTTGACTCTTATTGTTTGCGGTAGCATCTTCTCTCAGCTGCAGCTCTGTTGATTTAAGCCACTTAGTGCTGTGTCAGAACAAACACTTGCTAAACCATGGTATGAAGACGGCACAGCTGAATTTTTCCAGCATGGCAGGGGATTACATTACATTGGGGGTTTTTTTTCACTCCCTTCCCTCTCTAGAGCCGTTGGTGGAACAGCCCTGCAGAAGGGCAGGCTGCCTTCCTAAAGCGTGTTGTGGCATTAAGATTAAATTGAGAAACCGAGGGTGACTCCATTTTTTGGAGAGTGATGATGAGAACCGCGTGATCAGAGGCATCCCTTCTTTGCAGTCCTTTAAGCCCAGGGGATTTTCTGATGTAACATAGTTAGCTCTGCATTTTTCTAGCTGCTCAGGTAGCAATTAAAGCTGTTCATTAGTTTGGGGTGAGGCTGGGAGCCCGACCTTGAGAGAGACCCCACGTTTTCTAAAGGTTTCAGTGTAAAACTCTGCTTATTTAAAGCAGATGTAAATTTTACGATACTGTTTGTAGTGATGACATTCTGAGTGTGACTTGGTAAATAGAGTGGGTCTGGGGCCAACTGTGTTTAACTGATGTTTTTGTCACGATATCTATTTTAGGTTTCAACGTGGAAACAGTAGAATACAAGAACATCAGCTTCACAGTCTGGGATGTGGGCGGCCAGGATAAGATCAGACCACTCTGGCGCCATTATTTCCAGAACACACAAGGTGAGTCTAAACACTTAAAATGTAGGATTCCAGAATTTACAAAGTTGGGGTGTTTTTTTAATGCCATCATTATGATAGTCAGGTGGGGTGGGGGAGAACATATATTATTATAAAAGGGCGTGTTTGTGTGTGGCTCTTCTCTTAAGCTAGTGCAGGTTCAAAGAGGGATGGGAAGAAATCTAGAAACCAGTCTTCCTTGTCCGTCTGACTCTTCCTTCGGCGTCACAGCTCTCTGCCTCGCTTCAAAGCAGAGCCTTTTACTGCAGGCTCTAACAGCCCTGTGAACTGAGAGTCTGTCACTTCTTGGGGCTGCTGCCCCTGTATAATGTGCCTGTGGTTGAGTCCTATCACAGGATTTCAAGAGTTGCTACTTGCTGGAAAATAACGAGATGTAGATGAAGCCTGCTAGTCCCAAAACCACAAATACAAGCCAACACCAGCTTTCACCGAGATCGGACTTTCTCTCAGACATGAGATTGCAGTAACAGCAAACCTATACTTTTCTTACACTTACCAAATTGTTTTATATTATTTTTTTTTCTTTAAAGTTTAGTTCTGACCTCCAGAGGTAGGTCTTATTTGCAAATAACTTGTGGTGTATGCTCATTCGGATTGTTTGCTTGTTTCTAGGTCTGATTTTTGTGGTTGACAGTAATGACAGAGAACGAGTGAACGAGGCCAGAGAAGAGCTTATGAGAATGTTGGCAGAAGATGAGCTTAGAGATGCTGTTCTATTAGTGTTTGCTAACAAACAGGTATGACCAAGAAAGGTGTCTTTCTGTAAGAATTCCTGAAAACATTCAGTGTAGTTGTGAGTGCTAGATCTTGAGCCCGATGATCATCTTTTCAGTGTAATAATAAACTCTCAGTAAGTGTCCATTGAGGTTTGTTGAAGACAGCAAACCTGGAGATGAAGTTACCCTGTTCTCATCTGAAAGGAGCTTTCTTCTAAACAGTCTTGGTGGGAGAAATGCTTGTATTTTCAGGTGTAGGAAAGAATTCTACCAGTTTACTTGATAAGGTTGGCTTGGCTCAAGTACATCCCCTGCCCAAGCTTTTCCCAAACAGAGAGGGAGGCCAGAATGCCAGAACCCGCCTGAATTCTACATTTAGGGGGGCTTGAAGGCACTGCTGGTGGTGGTGAAAGCACCGACCTGTCTTTTAGTGTATTTTTGGTGACTTGTACTGTTCCAGGCCGCAAAGGTAGCTGAGACTTCAGCCTCCTGTTGCTTGTAAAGGCCTAAGTAGCTTAAACCCAAATGTCAAGGGTTTTAAGTATGGCTAGTAAATTTCCAGAAGGAATAGCATCCTCCGCTCAGCTGTGAAGGGCAAAAAAGCCCTAAGCCCTGTCTGGGAGCAGGAAAGGTGGTTTAGAAACAGGAGCAATACAGAGGCAAGTTGATAAAAGTTGATTTTTAAGTCTTACTGCAGTCGCAGAAAACTTTTCCTGAGTGGGAATTGAATGAAACAAAGTTTGAACTGTAAGCGGTGTTGGGTCAGCACGGAGGGGCTGGTTGGCTTGATCCAAATGTCAACTGTCTCAGTTCTCTTTTCTGAAGAGAAATATTCCGTAGTTCTGCCAGCAGTGCTTTTGATTGAGGGGTTGAACCTTTAAGACTCTTTGTCAAGATGGGGAAAAGAAGGTGAATAGAGAAGTAATACATTGAGTTTTTCTGAAAGAGAAGCTGTAAGTGCTCTTAACTTTATCTCAATGGCCTTCAGGCTGGTGATGGGAGGGTTTAGGGAGGTGGGTGTTTCTTCTCGGTGAGCAGGGGGAGAAAATGACTCTTCTTCCTTCCCTCAGGACCTGCCGAACGCGATGAATGCAGCAGAAATCACAGACAAACTTGGACTGCATTCTCTTCGTCACAGGAACTGGTATATCCAGGCAACCTGTGCCACTAGTGGAGACGGTCTCTATGAAGGACTGGACTGGTTGTCCAATCAGCTCCGAAACCAGAAATGAAACCATAAACCTTCCTCTTCCCTCTTTTTCCACCCCCTCCCTCTTATTTCCTCCTCTTCGCCCTTCGCTTTACTCTAATGTGGCAAACTGTGCTACTTTGTGGTATCGAGTGCCGGAAGCTGTTTTCATGCCTTTTTTTTGTCACAGTATATATTGCATCATGCTGTAAATGTGGCAAATACAAGCCTGAAAACAGTTAGGTTTCTTATTTAATGTAAATAGTTTTTGTTTCCAATGAGGGCAGTTTCTGGTACTCCTATGCAATATTACTCAGCTTTTTTTTTTTTATTGTAAAGAATCAACTCACTGTTTAGTACTGGGAAGGGATTGAGGTTGGGTTAACGTAAGGGTTGCCACAGTGGTCCTTGTGCAGCAGAGCTGAACACTATCTTGGCTGGGTTGTGAGATCTGTGAGATCCACTTCGGTGGTTGGTTTTTAACCTGAATTCTGTATGTTTGGGTTTGTTTTTTTTTTTTTTAAATAGTCAAGGAAAAAGTAAAAACACTTCAAGATCCAAACCATCTGACGCAGCTTCCGCTGTTCTGGCTCTAATGAGGTGACTTTGATTCTTTTGAATGGGCGAAGCAAACGATCGACACGCAATTAGCTTCACCCCTTTCAGGAACCAGTTCATAATTAATACATCTGTGGCTCTTCCTGTAGCTCATAGTATGTGCTCGTAGTTGTTCATACTCGATTTGTCGGACCTGGTTTAGGTGAGCTTGCAGCAGACTCACACTAAACATCTGACTTTGGGTTCAGGTGAGATTTATCGCTTCCATTGAACTTGAATCATTTCCAGGAGTCAGCATTTTGGTTTTTTTAGCCTGTCGTATTTGTCAAAGCAAAAAAAAAAGTGTTTTGTACTTTTTCTCGTGTGTAAAAAAACCACTCCAGGAGGCAAACCTTTCCACAGAAAGCACAGCCTGTACTAGTCCTAAGCTCTCTAGGCAGAAAGTACTGTACTTAACGTTAAGCTTTGCGTATGTTTGGGTTTGTCATCTCTCTATAGCATCTAGGAAAAAAAAAAATTTAAAGAAAACAAACCCTAAAACTTAAAAGCATGAGAATTTGGAGAGTCATTCCACTCTAGAAGTATTCAATCCCATTTTGGAACAATCCCATATCTGTATATGTGTGGAAAAACCCTTGGCATCCCTCATACTGCAAGGTTCAGATTTGCCATCAGAAAAAAAAAAACCACAAAAAGACAAAAAAAAAAGACGTCTTTACTTTTCTTTTTGTATTTTGATAAACACTGAAGAAGCTGGAGCTGTTAAACTTTAACTCGAGGAACTATCAGAACTGGTTTATTTAGTGTTGTGGAAACCTTTATGCTTTCAATACACGATTAGTAATCGAACTGTTTTGTATACTTGTTTTCAGTTTTCATTTCGACAAACAAGCACTGTAATTAAAGCTTATTAGAATTAAAAAAACAAACAAACAAAAAAATCTCTTAACTATTTCATGTTTTTTATGCCATGCTGTTCATTTGATCATCTTGGCAGAATCATAATGAATTACTTGTTGAATAAAAAGTTTCATGAGACTTGCACTGGTATCACCTTGGTTTGTACCCTCTTTTGTTACGGCACCGGGTGCTGGGTCGATGGAGATCCACATCCAGCAGGATATTTCCCTCATTTTCTAAATAATGTGTCTTTCCTCACTGCGGGGTGGAAGAGGTGGAGCAGAAGTTCTTGGGTCCTCTTGGCTGGCGCTAGTTGGCTTCTGGTGGAATCCTTTCATTGCCTCGAGGGCTTCCATTGAGCTTCCCAAGTAACCCCATCAGTTCCCACAGTGTTCTTCTTGCTGATCCCATTTAATAACTGGTCTGTGAATTAACCAGGCTGGGGGGGAAATATAAAATCTGCCTTCCTAAATGATTTCTTTTGCATTTTTTCTTTTTCCATTCTGCAGTCCCTTCTGGACCTGGCAGAGAGCTCTTCCCAGCTGATCCTCCTGCCTTCCCCAGTCAGCTCCAGCTTCTCATCTCTGATGGTCGTGCCTGGGGCTGCCGCCCTGCGGCTGGCGTTGCGGCAGAACCCCCTTTACACAGGCTGGAGATCTGTTAGAGGAAAGGTCTATGAAACAGGTTAGAAAGGAACCTCAGTGGTGGGGAAACCTGGGGCTTTGGCTGGGTGTCAGAGGGGACCCGCAGATAAGCCTGGGCTGAGGTGGCATCTGCTTTCTTGGAGTCGAGCGAGCAATGACATTTTGGGTGATCTCCTCATCTCTCTGGTTGAGGCTTCCCCTCGCTCCCCAGGTTGTGTTTTCCCTCAAGTCCTTCGAGCAGCACAGTAACAGCTTAATGTGTGTGCTCCAGATCAGCCCTAATCCTGAGTGTGGATCTGTTCTAGGACTGTCCTCACCAGCGAAACGGGTGTCTCCTGCCCTGTCTTCTCCTGGGGCAGCTGCAGGAAGGTCAGGTTTATTCAGGTTCAGCCCAGAAAGCCAACAGCATCCTGGGCTACATCCCCAGCAGGGCGAGGGAGGAGAGAAAGACTTGAGGGTGTTGGTGGATGAGAAGCTTGACGTGGCCCAGCAACGTGGGCTGGTAGCCCAGAAAGCCCCCTTATATCCTGGGCTGCATCAGAAGTTGGGGCCAGCAGGGCAAGGGAGGGGTTTCTGCCCCTCTGCTCCACTCTGGGGAGACCCCCCCCCAGTGCTGCCTCCAGCTCTGGGGCCACCAACATCAGGACATGGAGCTGGTGAAGCAAGTCCAGAGGAGGCCACAGAGATGGTGTGAGGGCTGGAGCCCCTCTGCTGTGAGGACAGGCTGAGAGAGTTGGGGGGGTTCAGCCTGGAGAAGAGAAGGCTCCGGGGAGACCTTGGGCTCCCTTCCAGTGCGTTGCTGAAATAAGCAGAGTCCCCCCACCCCTCTCTTCTCGTCCCCCACCCCTCAAACAAACAAAAGGTGGATGTGACAGGGCCCTCCTGTGCCATTGGCAGTAGAGAGACCCCTCTGCAAGGATGGGTTTCACCCGAGGCACGGAATTTGGAGCTGGAAGGAGGAAAAGATGGGGATGGAAAGCTGGAAAAGGGAGAGCGCAGGGATTTTAGCCACCCATCCAGGGGAAAAGAGGGAGCAGACCAAGAAGAACAACCCCATATCCCTGCCAAGATGATGTCCCCATCCCCTGTGTGTGTGTCCCCCAAAAAAAATGATGTCCTAGGGTGGGAGAGGGCATCACCAAAGCTTGGGAGCTGCCGTGTGTGTGTGTGTGTGTCAGTTCAGCGTGTGCTGGCGTGCGAGGGGAGCAGGACAGAAGGGCTTTATGTCAGCTCGTGGTTCCAGCCCCAGCCTGTGTCCCATAAATGGTGGCCTTGTTGGACATGGGACACGCCTGGTCCCACCCTGCTCCGCATCCCCCCCCAGGCAGGGCCATGGTACAGCCACCAGGGTGACAGAAGACCCCTCCAACACTGTCAAAGGACGGGGGTGGGGGGAACAGGGACGGGGAGGGGACACTTTTGTCTGCCAAGACACACAAAACCACCCTGTCTTAAGCGGGAGAAATTGCATCATTAATTACACAAACGAGACCCTGGTGCTTGGCACGGCCGCTCCGGAGCTGCTCGGGGACATCCCTCTCTGCTTGGATCAATATTTCTGTTTATTGATGTCCAAAAAAATTCCCTTTTTTTTCCATGTGCCAAACACCTGAACGCTCGTGTTTTGAGGTTTAACTGCCGGGGTGGGTACGGAGCTCGCTGCTCCCTGCCCCGCTGTGGGGTGGACACGACCAAGGAGCCACCCCAGCTCCATCCATCTTCTCCCCATCAGCAAGGGTTTATTCCAGAGGTTCTCCTCCCAGCCCTTATTTAGGCCCATTTCCTGGGTTTTTATTAAATCCAAAAATGCTGTTTCTTAACCAAAAGGACCATCCATCGCTGTCACCCGCAGCTGCTTCAGCCACCAAGTCCCTGATTCTCCTTTAGCTTGGAAAACGACTTGTCCTTGGGAGATGGGCTCCATCCCCACGCTGGGGACTCAGGGGGACACTGTCTGGGGACCCTCATGGTGTTGACATCACTGTGGTGATTTATGCCACCCCACAGCAGCCTGGGGGCACTGGAGTCACCTCTGCTTCATGTTCCACCCAGGAGGTGGTGGCTCCTGCTTGGGTCTGCCCAAATTAAAAGCTTTTTGGGAACAGGGAGGTGAATGTCACTTTGGGGCAGCCCAGGCAGGGCTCTGTCCTCTCCTAGGGGTCCCAGGGGGTGTCCTGAGGGCTCCCCTGCTTGCGTGTGTGCCCTGTGGAGTACAGGATGACCCACGGGGAGCATCTCCCACCCCATGGAGAACACGTGTCAACCTGTGGAGGGCACAACTGCTCCACAATGATCTTGTGGCCTCGTGGGGACGACCCATCCTCTGATGGAGAGCACCTACGGCTCATGGAGGGCACCACTGCTGTACAGAGCGTGTGTGTGGCCCCATGGGGAGGAGCTGTCACCCCATGGAAAGCAGCCGTGGCCCTCGGTTAGCACCACTGCTCCACGGAAAGCATGTGTGTGGCCCCACAGGGACCATGTGTGACCCTGTGGAGAGCTCTCTTGCCCCATGAAGAGCACACATCACTCTATGGAGGACACCCATCACCCCATGGAGAGCAACCATCACCCCATGGAGAGCATCACTGCTCCATGAAGTGCATGTGTGGTGCTATGGGGACCACCTATGACCCCATGGAGAGCAACCATCTCCCCATGGAAAGCAACCACCACCCCATGGAGAGCATCACTGCTCCATGGAGAGCATGTGTGGCCCCCTGGGGACCACCTACGACCCCATGAAGAGCAACCATCACCCCATGGAGAGCATCGCTGCTCCATGGAGAGCATATGTGCCTCCATGGGGATCACCCATCACCCTATGAAGAGTATCCTTACCCCATGGAGAGCATCCATCACTCCATGGTGAACACCCATGGCCCATGGAGGGCACTACTATGCCACAGAGAGCACATGCATACCCATGGGGACCACCTATGACCCCATGGAGAGCAACCATCATGCCATGGAAAGCACCACTGCTCCATAAAGTGCATTTGTGGCGCTATGGGGACCACCAACGACCCCATGAAGAGCAACCATCACCCCATGGAGAGCATCGCTGCTCCATGGAGAGCATATGTGCCTCCATGGGGATCACCCATCACCCTATGAAGAGTATCCTTACCCCATGGAGAGCATCCATCACTCCATGGTGAACACCCATGGCCCGTGGAGGGCACTACTATGCCACAGAGAGCACATGCATACCCATGGGGACCACCTACAACCCCATGGAGAGCAACCATCTCCCCATGGAGACCACCTATGACCCCATGGAGAGCAACCATCTCCCCATGGAAAGCAACCACCACCCCATGGAGAGCATGTGTGGCCCCCTGGGGACCACCTATCACCCTATGAAGAGCACCCATCGCCCCATGGAGAGCCCCACAGCCCGGCCATCATAAAACCATGGGCTCCAAGATGCAAAACCTCCCGGCAGTGCACAAACCCCGGGTTTTATTTCGCAGCTGATGAACATCAAGGCGAGGGTTTGAGGAAACAAAAGTCCCTTCCAGCTGCTTCGCTGGCAGCTACTCGAGGGCATTGGAAGAAGATACTTAAAAAAACCCCAAATCCCTCATAATAATAATTAATAATAAACTGCATCCAAAGTCTCTTTACATACACTGAAAGCACCTGCAGCATTTCCAGCAGCGCAGCTGGACCCGTCCCAGCACCCACCTCACAGCATCCTCCGTGCTAAATCCCAGCGGGATGGATGGATGGATGGATGGATCCAGGGAGCGAGGAGGAGGGTGCCCCGGGTGCCTGCTGCCCCCTCCACAGACGTGACCTACCACAGCAGGGAGCTGCTGGTGCCACGCCAGCCTGAAGACTGGGAGCTGCGGGCAGAGGAAGCCACCGCAAAACCTAATGCCCTTTTTGCCAGGCTCAGCCCCAGCAACCGCAAAACTGCGGCTTTTTAAATTGAATAACCTTAAAAAATATATCACCTTTGTGAGATCTCTCTTGGAAAAAAGGGGAAAAAAAAAACCAACAGAAAAAAGAAAACCCAAACCAGAACCCCATCGGTTCCCTCTCAGTCCTCAGAATCGGTGTCGTGGCGTTGCCGGACCCCGCGGGACGGAGGGGACCGGCTCCTGCTCCTCTTCCTCCCTTTGCGGCGTGGGGACGGGTGGTGACCGCGGCCGTCCCGGCTCCGGCTCCGGCTCCTCCGACGGGTGGGACGGGGCGAGTGGCTCCGGCCCGAATCCCGGCTGCTGGCAGAGGAATCCGTGTCGTGCCGCCGGCGGCCACCCCGACGCGAGGTCTCGGAGCGCTGCTGGGTTTTCCTTCGGTGGTGCCTACGGGGACGGAGAGGAAAGCAAGCTCAGGGACATGGGGGACACCAACAAGGGGATTTTGGGGATGAAAAAGGGATTTTTGGCAAGCATCCTGATGCCAGCTACAACGTTGGGGCTCTCCTAAATCCTTCATCCTGTTCTCCGGCGATGATGCTCAGCCTTCCTCCCAACCCAGCTACCTCTCATCCCGGTCCGGAGAAGAATCGGAAGACGAGGGGGCAGGATCCCTCTTGTGGTGCTTGTCCTTCTTCTTCTCCTTCTTGTGTTTCTTCTTTTTCTTTTTCTTCTTCTCCTTTTTGGATTTCTTGCCGCTCTCCGGTCTGCGGGGAAGAGATGAAGCAGTGACAGTCCCCACTTCACCCATCCCTCCCCTCCAGCTCCTTCAAAAACTCATCCCACGTCCCTCCTTGGCCAAGGAGAAGCCACCACCATGAAAAAAAAAAGCCCAAAACCAAACCAAAACAAGATTTTGGGGACAAAGCAGAGGTTTTGGGGCTGGTTCAGGCAGATGCAGAACAAGCCCGATGCCACACGAAGCCAGAGAAGCGCTTGGCAAAATACTGCCCCCCTTCAAAAATAGGTCATTTCTGGTGGTTTCCCACCAAAAAAGGGTGGTCCCAGGTCCTCACCGTTTCTCTTCTACCTTCTCCTCCTTCTCCTGCTTCTTCTTGGAGCTGGACATCTCGGGGCTGCCAGAGACTTTCTGGTGCTGGGGTTGGAAGAGGGAGAAAAGATTATGGAGTGACTCTCTTGAGCTCGTAGCTTCGAATTATAAGAAAAAGGGGACTTTCTCCCTTTACAAAAGGCAATTTTGGGAAAAGAAAAATTGAAATAAAATTTAAATTTCATTTGGGGAAAAAAAAAAATAAATGTCTAAATACCTGCAAGAGCTGATTCCTAATTAAAAACCCCACCAATTAACGCTGTGCAGGCAGGACACTGGGAGCTCTTTGGAGGTCTCTGCGCTACCACCATCAGCTTTGCTTTTAAATAAAAGGGGATTTTTGCCATTTTTTCCATCTTTTTTATTTTTGCTTGTTTGTTTGTTTGTTTGCTTTTTTAAACCTCATGGAGAAGACGTGGTCCCCGCGCCGGCACCGTACCGTGAAGATGGAGAGCCCCATCTTGGCCGCCTCCTTGTCCTCCTTGGAGAGCATCACCCGGCCGGCGCTGCCGCTGGGGAGAGACATCACAAAATGAGAAAATGACACCAAAAAAAAAGCATTGAAATGATAAAAATGCCCTCAAATGGGGTGTTTTGGTGCAGGAATGTCCTGTCCCCTTTCCTCCCACACACAAATACCTGGAGCTGCCCAATCCCACCACTCGGTCCACATCCTTCCCATCCCGCTCGGCGCCCTCCCGCTTGCAGACCTCGGCCAGGTCCTGTCAGGGAGAAAAAGTGTCCTGTGTGTCCCCTCCACCTCAAAGAGTAGAGGAGGGTGGACACACTGGAGGATCGGGATGGTATCCAGAGGGACCTGGGAAGGCTGGAGGTGGGCCCATGTGAAGCTCATGAAGTTCAACCAGGCCAAGAGCAAGGTCCTGCAGGTGCATTGGGGCAATCACAGGGACATGTCCAGGTGGGATTTGAATGTCTCCAGAGATGGAGACTCCACAATCTCTCTGGGAAGCCTCTTCCACGGCTCTGCCACCGTTAAAAGTGCAGAAGTTCCTCCTGATGTTTAGGTGGAACTTCTTATGTTCCAGCTTGTGCCCTCAAGCAGAAATCCAGGCTGGAGGATGAAGAGATGGAGAAAAGCCCCGAGGAGAAGGACTTGGGGGTGTTGGTGGATGAGAAGCTTGACGTGGCCCAGCAACGTGGGCTGGTAGCCCAGAAAGCCCCCTTACATCCTGGGCTGCATCAGAAGTTGTGGCCAGCAGGGCAAGGGAGGGGTTTCTGCCCCTCTGCTCCACTCTGGGGAG
>VXBJ01001371.1:709818-737553 GCA_013400055.1 Nycticryphes semicollaris | reverse complement strand
CGCTGCTGTGTGCGCGGGGTGGCGGGGCAGGGGGCGGCTGCGGTGGCGAGGGGGGGAACGGGAGACGGGAGGGTAGCGCGAGACATCCCCGTCCGGTGGCAGCGCGCCTCCGCTTGCCTCTAACGGCCCTTGCGCGCCCGCTTGCCTCCAACGGCCCTCTCACGCCCCGGTGGCCCAGAGCCGCCTGCCCTCGCCAGGCCGCGGGGTGTCCCCTGCTGCGCCCTCCGTCCCGGAAAGCGGCAGCTCTTCCCTCCGGCCGCCCTCGGAGCCTGGGGCGGCTGCCTCGGTCCCGGCCCGGTGCCCCCTAAGCCACCCCTCGGTGGTGGCTGGAGATACGGCGAAGGGGCTCTCCTCGGGCTCGGGGCGGTGGGGGTGGTGTCCAGCCGTGCTTCCCTGTCCACCGGCTGGAGCCGCGACCTTCTGCCGTAGCGCGGCCGCGGTAAGCGGCGGGGCCCTTCCCGCCCCGCTGTAGGGCCACGGCCGGGTCTTTGTCGGGTTACGTGGGAACGGGAGGTAGTGGGACTGAGCAGAAAGTTTGAGGTCCGTAGATGAAAATTGTTAATTTATTTTTTTTTTTTAAGTAATGCTTCCCTCGGTGTAACGTTTACTGCTAGGACTTTGATTGCTGCTTTGGGAGTCTGCCTCATACTGCCCTGTCATGGCCTGAGCCCATTAAATAAATATTGATGCCCATAACAGACTCGTAAGCAAAAATAGGCCCGTAGATAATTGCAGAATTGATCTGGTTTTTCTTTTTCTGCCTCTCTCGTCTTCAAACTTTAGTAGTGTGCCCAAAGAATACTCACTGTAGACAGCAGTCACATTGCTCTGATGCTGAGCATCACAGTTTCATGTAAGGTGATAACCTGTTGCCACACAGCCTTATTTTGGTGCAAGTTCTTTTAAAAGTTCATTTCTTTTCTCCTTCTGTCTTTCTGTAATACTTAAAAACTAGACAATAAAGCATAGGGCTGTAGTATATGGGAAACAGAAAGCGAAACTGTAATTACTGAGATGAGTGAGTAGTCTGAAGACCCAACTTAAAAGATTTATAGTGGACTTGATAGAAGTGTTCACATAAGCTCCTTACAGTGACTCTGCCAAATACCTTTTCATAGCAAGCGCACGTGGGGAAAGTAGATGACTTAAAGCATATTCTGATTAGTTGCTTGTGGAGGGTGCTGTGGTTCTTGAGGAACATGGGGTTTTCTTCTTGATTTTACATTTCTTTTCTTCCTTCTGTCCATCTTTTGTCCTTTGGAAACAGGAGGACCTATTCTTAACTAACATGACAGTACACTGGGGCCCTTGTGCAGCTTAAGACAGTTTTCTTTGTGCAGGATTTTTCTATTTTCTTGCAAATGCTTTAATATTTTGTTCAAGTAATTCATTTTGGGAGAAAGTGATTTTTTGGATGGAAATTTTGAGCTCTGATTCTCGTGTTTTCATTTCATTTGAATAAAATATTAGTTGTTTTTATCTGAATGCTAGCTTCTACCAAGTATTATTTTTACAGTGAGTATAACTGTCCTTGTCAGCTCTGTAGTCACCAGTTTGTTCTTGCAAGTGTTCTTGTGTTTCTGTTTATTGGACTTGAGTGAGAAATGTTTCCTGGGAACAGTGGGAGATCTTGTCTGCCCTTGGACAAGGGGAGGAGACGGACTGTAGGAAGGGTATTGAAGGACAGCTAATACAAAGAGGTTTAGCTGTTTCCTTGGTGTGAAGTATGTGGATGTAAAAGTTTAAGCCAAGAGAGTGAGTTTTGTACGTTTATTCAGGTAAGAAAGTCCAACTGAAAGCCTCTGTCTTCATCAGAATTTTCTCTCTGTGTAGTAGAATACTTTTGGGCTGAAACCTATATCTGTACCTATATTAACCCATATGACAATAAACTTTAGCCTAGCTGCGGTGGTCTTGGTGGAGACTCAGCTTCATAATGTCACTGGTCTTTCACAGTTGAAATATAGCTTATTATTTTCTTCCTTCTTTGTTAGGGTGTTGAGAACTACATACATATGGAATATTATCACAGAATTGGTTGGAAGGGACCTTCAGAGATCATCTAGTCCAGCCTTTCTGCTGTGGGCAGGGACATCTCTCACTAGAGCAGATTGCTGAAAGCCTGTCCAACCTGGCCTTGAACACTTCCAATGATGGTACATCTACAACTTCTCTGGGCACCCTGTTCCAGAGTCTCACTGCTCTCACAGTAAAGAATTTATTCCTTATGTCATTCCTCTGCTCTGTTTTATGGGAACCCTACACCCCTTATTTATTTTGCCCTCTGCACATAGCTGCCCTCAATTGGCCGTGCATTTGATCAGAGATGGCATTGTCCTCTCATAGGGAGAGGAATATCTGCACGTTGGTCAGAGAACATTGGCACTTTCAGTAGTGCTGGACAAAATGGTGTATCGCTGCTTTTTAATCATGTATCTGTAGAGTCTGTATGCATATGGGGCTTTGTTAGTAGTGGAAGAAATGTTTATTTTTACTGTTAAGTGACGCTGTCTTGAAATACGTCTATGAAAGACTCCTTTGCAGAATTCTGAACGGCAGTGGTGTTAGCACCTCTGTTTCCTTTTCCTGTCAATTGTAGTCTTACATGCCTGCTCTTGCATTAAGCTTTCTTTGTGAAATCAAAGTTACTTTCTGGCATTAGGCATGTATAGAAATAGTTCTAGTCTTCTTGTCTAGAAGACACAGAATCTAGTTGGAGGTCTGTAGCGAGTGGTGTCCCCCGAGGGTCAGTACTGAGTCCAGGCCTCTTCAGTATTTTCATCAATGACCTGGATGAAGGGATGGACTGTACCCTCAGCAAGTTTGCTGATGACACAAAACTGGGAGGGGTGGCTGACACACCAGGAGGCTGTGCCACCATCTAGTGAGACCTGGACAGGCCAGAGAGGAACCTGATGAAATTCAACAAGGGCAAGTGTACGGTCCTGCACCTGGGGAGGAATAACCTCCTGCACTGATACAGGTTGGGGGCTGACCTGCTGGAGAGCAGCTCTGAGGAAAAAGACATGGGAGTCCTGGTGGACAGTGGTATGTCCATGAGCCAGCAATGTGCACTTGTGGCCAAGAAGGCAAATGGTATCCTGGGCTGCATCAAGAAGAATGTGACCAGCAGGTCGAGGGAGATTATGCTGCCCCTTTACTCTGCCCTGGTGAGGTCCCATCTGGAGTACTGTGTGCAGTTCTGGGACAGGGAACTGCTAGAGAGGGTACAGCAGAGGACCACAAAGATGATTAGAGGCCTGGAGCATCTCTCTTAGGAGGAAAGGTTGAAGGACTTGGTTCTTCTTAGTCTGGAGAAGAGAAGACTGAGGTGGGGAATCTGATCAATGCCTATAAATATTTAAACAGCGGGCGTCAGGAAGAAGGGGCCAGTCTTTTTTCAGTGGTGTCCAATGAGAGGACAAGAGGAAATGAGCACAAACCTGTACATAAGAAGTTCCATCTAAACATGAGGAGGAACTTCTTCTCTTTGAGGGTGGCAGAGCACTGGAACAGGCTGCCCAGAGAGGTGGTGGAGTCTGTCTCAAAACACGCAGGGACAAGTTCCCGTGCAACCTGCTCTAGGTGAACCTGCTTTGGCAGGGGGTTTGGGACTAGATGATCTCCAACCGCATATCATTTTGTGATTCTGTCTGTGTTCTGTTGCAAACTGTCTGCACCTTGTCTCTACATGTTTGTTGTCTTATTCCAGTGAAACAGGAGAATTGTGTTGTCAGTTAGTAGTCTTTGTTGTAGAAAGACTACCAGTTGATGGTGTTTATCTCACCTGTTCTTGTTATGTAGGGTGCTTCTCTCCTGAGCACGAAGATAAGGTTAAAACAAAGTGCAGGTTTGTGAGCCAGCCTCAATCACCAAAAATACAATTTCTGTTAAAATACGTTTTTGAGAAAATTGCCCTGTATCTTGGAAGGTACTAAAAAAAATTAAAAAACCTGAAATTTTTCTAACCTCCCTAGCTTCACTCTTTTGTCCTTAATACAGTTGTGAAAACTCCATTTGATGTCCAGTACAACTAAGTATTGAGAGAGATTTTTGTCTTAGATTTTTGAAGTGAGCAAAATCAGGTTTCTGGTTTGTCACCTGATGTTTAAGAAAACCTTAATAATTCAGATGCCTTTGTGCAATGTGTGGGATTGATAATGTTTATTGTTACTGATTTTGCAAAGTTGAAAGGGTTTTACTAGGATAAATGCTGTTCAGTTTTTTAATTGGAAGATGGCTTAGTTATATTAGCTGGCAAAGCAAGCTATACATCCTCTTTAAATCATAGAAGGGAGTGAATTTTTTAATTTTGTTTCAGCCTTTTGAACTAGAGCCTTTTTGCAGCAGTAAGAAGATTTTTTTCGTTAAGTCATCCAAGAATTTCTGGAGAATCACAGAAGTGTTGAGGTTGGAAGGGAACTCTGGGGGTCATCTGATCCAAGCCCTCTGCTCAGGCAGGGCCACTCAGAGCCATTTGCTCTGGCTTTTGAAAGTCTCCAGGGATGGAGATTCCACAACCTTTCTGGGCAACATATGCTGGTGACAAAGTTTCCTGATGTTCAGAGGAAACCTCCCCTGTTTCAGTTTGTGCCTGTTGCTTCTGGTCCTGCCACTGGGTACCACTGAAAAGAGCCTGACCCTGTCCTCTTTGCATCTTCCCTTCAGATATTTATATACTTTGGCACGATGGCCCTGAGCCTTCTCTTCCCCAGGCTGAGCAGTCCCAGCTCTCCCAGCCATTCCTCACAGGAGAGGTGCTCCAGTCCCTTAATCATTGTGTTGCTTTGTTGGACTCTCTCCAGTATGTCCATGTCTTTCTTGTACTTAAAAGCTCAGAACTAGACACAGTGCTCCAGGTGTGGCCTCATCAGCACTGAGTAGAGGGGAAGGATCCCCTCCCTTGACCTGTTGGCAACATCCCTCCCAATGCAGCCCAGGATACCACTCACCTCCTTTGCAGTAAGTGCACATCGCTGGGTGATGCTCAAGTTGGTGTCCACCAAGACCCCAAGGTGCTTTTCTACCAAGCTGGGGTGGCCCCTAGCACATACTGGTGCATGGGATTGTTCCACCCCAGGTGCAAGACTGGGCAATTCGCCTTGCTGAATTTCATGAGATTCCTGTCAGCACATTTCTCCAGCCTGTCGAAGTACCTCTAGATGGCATCTAAGTAGAGGGTGGAAGATAATTCTTGTTCCTGTTGACAGATCTGAAATATTTTTTTTCCAGTGGCTTTTCTTGACCTGCCTTCTGAATTGCAGTAGAACTTGACGTTATGTTTGAAGGAGGTGATTTTATTTGGGTGTGTTACTACTACTTAAATGATCCATTACGAGGGAAAAAATTCCAAAAGAAAATATAGCTCTGGAGAAAAATACAGCATCAGTCATTCTGAAACTGACAAAGTATCTTGACAGGCATAGTAATAACTTTGGTAGATTTGACATAACCACCGTTGTGTTCAGTGGGGAGAAGAAATAGGGCAGCATGTTTTTTGTCTATTTACTCCTACCTGTGGCCAGCTGTGAGAACAGTGTAGTCTGTAGTGACAACAGGAGTGGGAACCATAAGCTGAGTTCCAGTGTGGGTGGGCAGGGAGCTGGGAGGGGAAAGGAAGGAGTAGTGCAGGATGAGGAAGAGATGCAGTCACGGTTTGAAGAGGAACACATAAAGTACAGATGGAGCCATTTTAAGAGTGGAAAAGACGGGAGTGGTGTAAGAACAGCTGCAAATTGGTAAAAATAGTGTGGCAATTCCATGGAAAAGTTTTAGAAAAAACAGTTCTGAAAAATTACTAGGTAAAAGTGTAATCTCGGAAAACAACTATATGGTTGAGCTCAGTTGCTGTACAAAAATGAAGTCATTTTGGAGTTGAGTGATTGATTTTAATGCTTTAAGGTAGCATCATAACTATGGATAGATTTCTGGAACTAGATTCAGGAGGACAAGCTTTTGTCTTATTTATAGGAGGTGGCCTTTGTTTGTAGTGTAGGCAAAATTAGTTTGTTTGTTTGTTTATTTTTAGTTCACTTCTTAGTGCGGACTTGTGATCACTGTTATTAACCAGAAAACTGTTCTACATCTGTCTGTTCTGTAATGTAATCGTAAGGGGTGTTTGTTGTTAGCCTCCAACAAGTATCTGGAAATTATTTGTGGTGGGCTGGGCAAATAGAAAAGTTGACAATACTGAGTCATAATAGAATGGCATTAAGAGTGGCCATTAGTCACTGTTTAATAGAAAACAGATAAATATTCTAACTTCTGGCACTCAATCTTTATATGTTAATCATCTTACACGGTGAGAATAGATGCAGCATAGTGCAGAATCTTCTGTAGCCACTGTCTCACCAAATTGTTTGAGAACTGTGTTGTTTCAGTAGCCACTTTGTACCATTAATTAACTTTGCTCTTCTCTTCCTGTATTTAAAGTTCTGTGTGTTAACTCTGTGAAACAGGACATTCTTTACCCTTGGTATTAGTTGATTCACTGAGTTGATCCCTTTTGCCCAGTGTTGGAAAGGCATTATATCTATCTTATTTGGAGTCTGGAAATATGGGTATCTTATGCAAGGTTCCTTGGCCTGACTCAAAGACCAGGTTCTGGTCTGCATCTGAAGCCCCACTGTATATATCTTCCCTTTTCCAACTGTTAATGCCAAGGAGAGCATTATGATTTGAAGTTGAAATTTAGATTGAAGTATTTGGGTTTTGCTCCTGTTTTTTGCTTGCTTTTTGTTTTTTGCATTTCATGCATTTGAACAAAGAGTACATTCTATTTAATTTCTCTTCTGTTTCAGATACAATGATTTACATATAAAGCATAAGTTTTTGGGTTGTGTGGTGAATTTATTTTGTAATTCTGCTTGTAAGGTAGTTTTGTTTTAAATATAGCTCAATATAGAATCCACGGAGCATATGGAATATTCAATTCTGTAAGAAAGCCCCACATTGTAAAAATTGCTGATGGGAGTTATCAAACATCTCAACATTTTGCTACTTTATATTAAATCCATCTTTGTCTGTGTTGCAGGTGTTTAGGACACAGTTGTTAATGGAAAAGTTCATGTATAAGTACAGACTAAGAAGGACAGTCTAATCTGTGAGGAGATGGCAGGATTCCTAGACAACTTCCGGTGGCCAGAATGTGAGTGCATTGACTGGAGCGAAAGAAGAAATGCCATCGCTTCAATCGTTGCAGGTGTATTGGTAAGTTCTGAGAGGATGTGAATCCTAACTGTGGTGACAAATTTGGAAGTTTGACAAACAGTTGCATTTTTGTTTCAGATTTTGTGAAGTTTCACTCTTAACTGCGCCTCAGTCCAGTATATTTAATTTTTTTTTAAGTGTCATTGTTAGACAGCTTTTTTCCGAGTCACGTAACTTTACTTTTGTCTTATAATGAGGTACCGATTCTGCCATCTTCTCTTTAAAAAAGATTTAAATTCCTGGTGGAACTTTAATTCTTTTGTGTAGTTTGATATGTTAGAACACCTATGCTATATATAGTTTGTATCTCATATGTGTTTAGAATCTGGATTCTTGTTTTTAAAGCAGTACAGGGAATTTAACCGTACACCGATACTTAATTTGAGTAGAAAATGTGACCAATTTCTAAATGCTCTTCTGAAAACATCAACGTTAAGGTTTATGCAGAACTTGCTTCTCAAACAGATTTAAGAGTCTGACTTAAAGCTAATAATTTTTTGGAATAGTTTTGTACTTGTTAAAAGACAATGAAGCTGATGGTGTGCAAGAACATTTTCCATCGTCTGTCTGCCTTGTAATACTGGTCTATTTTATCTCTAGTTTTTTACAGGTTGGTGGATAATGATAGATGCCGCAGTAGTTTACCCTAGGCCAGAACAAATGAACCACGCGTTCCATACCTGTGGGGTGTTTTCAACACTAGCTTTTTTCATGTAAGTGTATACAAGGGGAGGTCTTATCAAATAAATGTGAGTTGTTAAAGATGTTCCATCTGTCCCCCGGTTCCTGTGCGCTTTGGCTGAACCTAAGAAAGCAGACTTTCCTTTATCCAAGTGACTTTCTGTAATAAGTGTTTAGACTCCTAGATCGAAATTCCTGTAATGCCGCCCAGTTAGTTACCTCAATGTCAAATATTTGACTGCATTTTCCCCTGTTTTTTAGATACTTTTTACAGTTGTCTCTGGCACAAAACTTCCTCAAATGGGAGAGGTAGTAGTATTACAGCTATTGTTCTAAAGATGTAAACGTGGCAAGCTTGAAGGAGAAATAATAGCTTTTTTTTGAATCGTACAATATGGACAAGAAAAAAGGGATGCATTTGGGTGTGCAAGACCACCTTAACACTTGGTATCTGAAAGTTTCTGGGTTTTTTCCCTCAGCAGTGTAACTCATTTTAAGAAAGTGTTTTTTGTCTCTCCGATGTCTCTCTCTTGAACACTTTTGGTATTCATTGTGAAGGAAAGCAACTCATATTGTAATCACAAGAGCACTGTGTTATTGCCTGTTATTATTCCTGTGAAACAGCTCTATATAGTTGAAAAATGTAAACAGCTGAAAAGCAATCAGGAGTACTTCGGTCTTTAAGTTCACTTTATAGATAAGTTAATGTAAAAATTTAAATAAAACTTAGGAACAAATACAGGATTTGCTTGAAATCCAGTTGGAACCCTTCCGTTAAGGGACATATAATAGTAGGTGACTATACAGAATGCCAAGTAATTCTCCCAGAACTTGTCACATCTCTAAAAAAAGTAGCTTTACGTATAACTTTATTAGAAAATCTGTTTTAGTCTGAACTGTGTACACTTTTTTTGTTCCTAGGATAAATGCTGTATCAAACGCACAGGTGAGAGGAGACAGCTACAGTGATGGATGTTTAGGAAGAACAGGTAAATTAACTCTAAAAATCATGCTGAATTGAAAGACTGAATATTTATGTGTTTTTTTTTTTTTTTCCTAAGTGGTGGTTAAATAATAATCAGAAGTTAAGGAAAAGGAGAGAACTTCTGTGAAGTTAATTTTCTTACAAAAGTAACACTTGGAGATAAGTACTGTCTTTGTTAAAAAGGTGAACTTAAAAAAAATTCAACTTCTCTGTATATCTTGAATACCTCAACTTTCCTTTGCCAATCCTGCTGGAAGAAATAAATAAATTTCTGCCTTGTGGTAGACTATGGAGAAGACTTTCCTTAATAATATCTTATTTTAGAATGTATTGCAGACATTCTCTTTCCTCTGTGTATCACCTACTGTGTTGTGTGTGTGGACTTGCTGTCCTCTCTCTGCTTTCATTCATAATTCCCTTACTATCTCCCACGTGGATCCCAGCCTCTGTTTTCATATGACTTGTAGAATGCCTCACCGGAAATCTGGTAGGAGTTACTGATCTTTGAACTCGCGTACAATGGTTTTTTGTGTCTCATTCATAAATCAGCTCGAGAGAATCTTTGCGTAGAAGTATTTTTCATTTTCCCATGAGTGAGCAGGTTGATTTAGGACTTGAGGGAATGGCCACAAGTTGCCCCAGGGCAGATTTAGATTAGATGTCAGGAAAAACCTTTTCTCCCAAAGAGTGGTCAGACACTGGAATGGCCTGCCCAGGGAGGTGACAGAGTCACGGAGTCGCCGTCCCTGGCGGTGTTGAAGAAGCCTCTGGACGAGCTGCTACGAGACATGACTTAGTAGCTTAGTGGGTAGTATTGGTGATAGTTGGACTAGATGATCTTGTAGGTCCTTTCCAACCTTGTGTTTCTATGATTTCTATGATTATTTGCAATGGCATCATCTCTCTTTTTCAGCAGGTAAAGTCTACCTATGGTAGATGTTGCCCAACTGAAAATACCTTTTTGAAGTAAACACCTCAGAAACGCTATAGTTTTGGCAAAGTACTTCATCATTAGTTCACTCTAAGTTGTGTTAAGTGATGTTGTAGGGATTCCCTATGGACGAGGGGGAACTTCTGGTAGCTGTGTCTGCTCAGTAAGATGTGGGGAATCCAGCTACGCTGTGTTGTACTAGAAAAAGCAAATTTTGGTTTATCTCATCCTTGATACGGGATTTAGCTTTTTCCCTTTGTGCCTTCAGCAAGATAACATACTGTATCACACTAGTAGCTTGGATCACCTGTCACTGTGGATAACAGTTATGTGGTTCTCAGAGGTTTTACTGTTTCCTGCAGGTGCTCGTATCTGGCTTTTCATTGGCTTTATGTTGATGTTTGGTTCACTCATTGCTTCAATGTGGATTCTTTTTGGAGCATATGTGACACAAAGTAAGTTTGGTTTTATTTATTTTTTTTTTATTTTCACATACGGAAAAGTAATTTTTGCTGTCAGTCAAAAGGCAGAAGATCCAGAAGAATGGAATTATGTGCTCTGCTCTTGCCAGAGCCATACAATCTAGTTTTGTCTTCAGAGAGTGATACTATGAATAGTGTTTTAAATACACCTTCCAGTGCAAAAGAACTTAATATTTCCTTTGTTCCTTACTTTGCAGACACTAATGTTTACCCTGGATTAGCAGTGTTTTTCCAAAATGCGTTGATATTTTTCAGGTAAGTCATCTGGGCAAATTTCCTTCCTTCCACAGGAGTATCTGACTTACCTGCTTCAATGCCCACTGGTACTCCTGGAAAGCAAGTTCAGAAAGCTGGAGGTTGACTCCAGGCTTGACCTTCCAAAATGTGGAGTTTGCTTCTCTCAGTGCAGGACCCTCAGTATTTCAATTAATTACTGTGACCTTTACTTGAGGAGGGTGACATGTAAGCCAAAGGGAGCTCTTGGGTCACTGAATAAACTGACATTGCTCAGAGAACCGGTGCGATACTGTTCAATGCATAAACTGATCAAATGGTTTCTTAAAATCTGATTATTTTTTTTTAATTTTTTTTTTTCTCCTCTGCTATTTTTTTTCTGCTCCTTTTGCTCCGGTGCTTAGAAACAGTGTTGTATTTGCCCCTTCTCAGCCCATGAGAGGCTCTTCGTTCCTCTCATGCTCCTGTTAGTCCAGCTTTTTCTGGTCTCATTGAATTTACAGCCGTAGAATGTGGATGACCGAGGCTATAGACAGTCTTCTGGGTGAGATACTGTCAGTGTCTTTGGCTCGTGGCCATAATGCTTTCATCTCTGCACTAAAAATACTGTGACGTGTATCTGAAGAGCACTAGGTGGGAGATCCTATTGCCTTTTTCTTGACTATTTCATACCAATGGCTCAATTATCTGCTAATTGATACACCTGGATTTGTTTCTACTGAATGAGCTTTCAGTTACTAAGAGCAATGTATATGTTTTTTTCCGGAGACCATGAGGGTATGTTTTATAATATTACACTTAAATCAATTTCTTTTATTTTGCTTAATATCATCAAGATAGCAAAACTCTCTGTATCTGTCATAACTCTTTTTACATGTATAGTGCATTCCGCAATCCGTTAATCTTATTAATTAATATAAGACAACAGAAGCATTAAATAGTGTGAGTTCGGTCACTGAAGAAGTTCACATAACTTCCTTTTTTTCAAGTTCTTACCAACTTAAATTACCATGATAACAATTTTCCTTCTAGTACGGTATCAAATGCTTTGCACTAAGCGAGATCGACCGGCTCCCTTGTGCTTCCCTGTCTGGAAAATAAGTCATGCTCTTGCAGAAAATAACAGTTCCTAAATCTCTTCTGTAGTCTTGCATATGATTGAAATGACAGACTGATGAAGGCAGACTTTTGAGAATGGTTTCACCACGCATGAAGTCTTTAGTCTTATTTCAGTAGTTTGATAAACTCAGTTCTGAAGTTGCTTGTTGTTTCTGAGAGCATCTTTCCATACTTTCTATTTTACCCTGTATGTAGATATATTTTAGGTTAATTTTTTCCTTTTGTCTTGTTTTATTTTTTTTTTTCTTATGGTTATGAACTGTGAGGCAAATTACAACCTTTTTATTTAGGAAAAAAAAAAAAGGTCTTAGTGTTTTATGTCACCATGTGCTTTTGGCAGTAACTTTGAGAAATCCATCTATTGCCATGGAGTCCTTTCTATAGACCAGACCTGGGTCAATCAGTGATGCCCTTCTCCATGTGCTTATCCAAAGCTTTTGTTCTGACTGCATCAGGTTCTCTTCCATCAGGGTTGTTTCATAATGTCCGAATTGCTTGTATTCTCTCCTTCAGGACTTGTGCTTCAGCTCTGCTTGTTATTCCACCAGTCTGAGGTTTTTTTACTTAGTTTAACGTGTATTAGTAGTTAGTTGGTTGCCCAGGTGTTGAGCTGCTTGTACTTATCATCACTTCTTGTTGTTGTTCTCAGTGTCAGCATTTCTTTTCCCTCCCTCCTCATTCCCGTATGACTTCGTGTGACTGTGCCACCTGTTTGTTGGCTATAAGGAACAATAAGGAAATCATGCTTGACTTTGTTCCCTCAGCAGTTTGGGGATTTTTTTGTTTGTTTGTTTTTCATTCTAAACTATTTAATTGCATCCAGCCTTTTAAAAAGGTTTTTTGGAAATCAAATTGCAATATGGATCTCACCCACTGCAGGATCAATATTCTTTCTCATTTGCTCGTAGACGTTTGATTGCTTAGATTGTATCCTGGTGTGATGCCAGATGCTGGGATGAGACTTGCTGCTCTGTAACTCTGTGGGTCAGCCCTAGAATCTCTTAAATACCAGGTTATTTTTTTTTCCTTCAAAAGGGCAGCTGCTTTTACTGTGAGACCAGCTATTTTTTTCATTGGAGCAGTGGATCTCACGGTTTTAGCAACGCATACTAAATTAAACAGAAGTACAAAAACCAGATACTGACTTGAATAAAAGTAAGGTTACTGGAGGGATGTCAATTTGCAGTGTAGATAATATAAAATTGTAAGGATACTATTAAAATTACCTTTTCTGCCTTATGGATGGTCTGATCTTTGGTTTTTTGTTTTTTTTTCCCCCCTCCTTTAGTACTCTGATCTACAAGTTTGGAAGAACAGAAGAGTTGTGGGGATGAGAGATCACGTCCTGCATTGTCTATTCCATAGTTGCTATGTCATACTCTGTATGTAGATATATTTACATTTATTGGTTCTTGGTTTGCTTTCTAAATTGTATGGACTGAGACAAATTACAGTTTCTGTAATAAGCTCCCTCTTTTCACAGGACAGATTTGTGAATATGTACATATGACTGTATATATCTTAAAAAGGGAATGTCAGGCTTTCTTTCTGAAATCTTCAGGCGTATTTCTTCAAATACACGGGGTTTCCATCAACTCCTAAGACTTGATCTTCCAAACCTTCACGTGTGTCAGAGACTCCAGTGGAACTACTAGTGAACAAGCAGGATAAAGCCTGTCCCCTGTAATAGGGGTGATTTTGCCGGGGCCGCCAGCGAGGGCTGCCCGTGTAACCCAAAGGAGTAGTCAGCACATGGATGTGACCCAGCTAAGCCTGGATTTAATGAGGGGAATAAATTCTATTGGATGCTGAGACAGGAGCTGATTTTAAGAATTTTTGTATAACTGTTCAGAAAAATATAAAGTAGCTATTTTTTTGTAAAAGGTTCTGAATTTTTAAACAAGGCCCTATATTAAGCAGGTTCTGCATGACAAATCAAACTCTTCTTGACTTCCGATTGCTATAGCACAAATGACATTTGGTTGCACCACAATCCTTAGAATTAATTTCATGCCGTTCAGTGTAATAGATACCAATTCATATTTAATGTATTTACTGATCTCAGAATAAAAAAAATAAAAAACCAAACCCAAGACCAAAACTGATGCCAGTCCTACTTAAGGAGTGTGAAGAATAAGTGAGAGTCAGAGAAACATCGTTAAAATTCTGCTAGCAGAATTTTCTTCAGGGGAAGCTTTTTGCTGATAAATGAACAGTTATCCTGCTGTTACCTTTTCTGTGTAAAAGGCAAGCATTTCAAGTGGGGATATAGTAGATGTATTTATTGCTGACAGGCTTACCTTGAAATAACAGCCAGTTTTAGGACTGCCATTTGCCCCCGTTACAATTGTATTTATCTCTTAAAATTCCATGGGCACTTCATGGGAATGTTTCCGTTACTGAAATCCCGTTTCTAGCTGGAGTACACAGAAAGGGCGAACAAGGATATTTTATAGCTTTGGGCTGATCTCGTGTATTCATCTTGCTATTAGTGACTTCCTTATCTCCTGAGTTCTAGGTGGTTTTTAAAGCATTTGAATCTATACCTTGTGTCTAAAAGCTTTTATACCTTTCCGTGTATCAAGACGGCTGACCAAGCCCTATTAAACCGCAGAATGTAACTTCTGTGCATGGTTACTGTATACTGTTGGTCATCATTAACTGCTCCCTTGTGGGAATCTCTCCAGTGGACAGAATATGAAGCAAATACTGCAGCTGAAATTGTGCTACTGGCAAGACTAAGGCCATCCCCATTTCACCGTCCCGCAGTGAGTTAGCATATATCCACTGGTGTTAAGCAGAGCTTTGTACATAACTTGTCCGTTCGGTTGTAATTTCAGAAAACCACAATAAACTTTATCTTCTGTTCTCAAATTAGTGAACTTCACGAAGTAATTGTACAGTACTCTACTTAATAGGTCAAGTAGTTACGGAACTTCAAGCAAGCCTTACACCAGCTAACAAGTAAAACCAAGAGTTTTGCTTTCCGGGCCTGTCAGTTTCTTGCTTGGGAATGTCTGGTGGCTTTTTTACTAAGTGAGCTATACCTAGTCCCACTTCTGGTATCTTCCACCTGACATTTGAACAGCACAAGTTAAGCATTTGACTCTGGAAGAACTTTTAGAGTGTGCTTTAATGGAAGTCCCTGGTTAAAAAACAGTTTTTCTTTCAGAAAAGAGACAACTCTGAGGACGTGAAAACAGCCATAGCCTAAGAACCACGCAGGCTTCGGTCAGAATATCCTGAGATCCACTTTTACACCACTGGTAGTTCCAGCGCAGGCCAAGGTGGGTAGGAATGGCTCCTTTCAGATGCCTTGGCCTGCTACAGTTTGGCAGTTGAGAAGATAAACCCTTGACTTACTCCTAACAAAAAGGTTTTTAACTTTGGCCTATTTGTGTAACTATACAAATTTTCAGTAGTAACTACCTTTAACGCAAGCCCAGCGTGGGGCTTAGTCAGGAAGGTGTGTGCTGTTTTGCTGTATATTCACAGGAGAAGTTGTAACTGCCACCTTATCCGCGTCCTCTGCTACACGTGTGGGTTGTTCCTTCTGCGAGCTTGTGGTTCTTCACTTGCTAACAGCACAGTACAGGAGATGAACATGGATGAACTTCAAAGCAGGTCTTATGCAGCTTGAGGCTGACTTTGAAAATTCTTACCAGCCTTGGAAGTATGACTAAATCTTCAGGTAACTACATGGTTTTGGCACGTTGCCTAATCTCAAGGGATGAGACTATGAGGCAGCAACCTCATGAAGCTTCTGGAAAAAATGTTACTGATTTTGTCATGCTAGTCTTGTGTGCTCTTAGAAGAGGTGAAACAGTGTTACCTCAGATAATCTAACAGCTCTGACAGTGACCAGGTTCATTAACAGACCTAAATAACTTGAACAAGTCACTTGCAAATAACCAAGCACAATTATTTATTTTTCTTTTAAACACTTTGTATCAAACCCAAGAAAAAAAAGTCAAGCAAATAAACCCAACCTTTTTAGTACAGAAGTGGTTCCTTGGTTCTTTGTGCTTATTAGATACCTTCCAGAGCCTGAAGGATTGCAATGTGAGACTTAACTTGAGGTCTTCTGCTTTAAGGGACTCAAAACTCAACCCTCAGTCAACTTGCCACTTGCAGGACTAATCTGATACCTGACAAGAGATTTTAGTGTCTGATAATTCTTGATATATGTTATATAAATTCTGAGAAAAATTACTTTAAAGTTTGTTTTGCTGTGAAGAATGAGTCTCTTACTGCCGGGGAAGAAGATTAATGCTTTTCATGAATGTGTTGGGAGGCAGCTCTTAGGAGGCCTTTCTTGGAGCAATTCTTTGTACAGGTTCATGCTGAGGAAATATTTTGAGGCCTTTATAAAGGCCTATAAAATGTCTTTTTTAGACTGTCACTTTAAACTGGAGGGAAGAAGCTGCCAAGGAAGACTGTGCATACTTAAGATGAATCAGAAAACGCATAGTGGGATGGATAGTACATGTTGAATGCTGACACAGACTTAACTGATAAGGCAACAAACCAAAAGATGCTATAAAACTATTCATGGTGCAATTAGTCACTGAAAAATTCCAGGTTCTACGACATCCTACCATAAAGTGCCATTACTTCTCAGAGTTTTATTATTTGGGGTGGGAAACATGATAATGTAAATACAATAATTTTATAACCATCTGTCTTTCTTTAGGCAATTTAGTGTTCATTTCCCTTTCACGTTCCACCTTCTCAGTCTCTTTGGCAGAACACAGTTGCTGTAGCAGCGCAGCAGAGGCCATTTAAACAAAGGCTCAGGGGACCACATTACTCTCAGGAAGCAACATCTCACTCAAGATTTATCAGCAGCCGTGTTTTGCCCCGTTGTCTGTCCTGTCAGCAGTGACATGACACTGCTCCTGGGCAGGAGCCTCTGCAAAGATTTGACACAGGCACTCTCACTAGGGCGCTGCTTAAGTTACTTCACTGTCACTGGAGATGCTGTGGGAATGACCGTGACCATCCAAACTGCTGCCACAGGCTTGGCTTTCTTCACCACAGAACACAACAGACAAGGAACCGTAGGGATCGTTCTCAACATAATTGACCAACTCATCTAACCCAGGCACAGCAGGGTCGTTCAGATACTGCAAAAAGCCAGAAACACCAGTTTAGATACCAACCTACAGAACAGATGTATTAGAAATTACAGAAACAGAGCAGGTACCACCACCTATGGGCAAGGTGCTTCAGCCCAGAATTCACAGTGAGAGCTGCTAAATGTGTATTCTATTCTAGATTTCTTGAAACTGTATTGAACAAGGAGAAAGTTAATACCTTATTTCTGTGGAAAAAAAAAATAAATTATAAAATCAGTCATGCAAGCACCCATTTAAATGAGTTAAAGCAGCCTGCATTTCCTGTATCTTTTTAATAAAAGCTGACTTTTCATCTCAGTTCAAGCAAACTCCTACTAGTTAAGAACAAGCCACAGGAGAAAACGCTTCTTTATTACAACTGCTGGGGACACGGAATGAATCAACTCCAACTGCAGGAATCGTAACTGACAGCTTGTCTGAAGTGCTGGGTGGAGCAAACGAGATACAAGATTCGGCTTTGTTCAGGGCTAGCCCAGTCAGATCTGCATCGTTTCTTGTTAACAAAAAACTCTAGTGGTTTTCTTCTCTTGTAGTTCCTTTTTACTTTGACTTCCCCTCCACCCCCCTTTCTCCAAAATTAAGTCACCAGCTTTACAGTGAATGCATAATCAAAGGAGCATCAGTGAAAAAAAAAAACCAAGTAGGCCAGAGAAAACGCTTTCTGGTCCTGCCACTCCCACCTACTGCCCTTATCACTCACCTGATCTTATGTTTCAGGGGGAATTGGAGCCATCTCCCTTTTTGTGTGCTGAACAACAAAAATCTGCCTTAACGCTTCTCCCCTGGATTTAAAAAAAAAACAAACCCCAACAACCTCCACCACCCCATTTGGAACACAGACACCTTCACACTGACACAGCTTGTAGTTTTTCTCAAAAGCTTGTTGTGCGCTTTAGGAGGTGCCATAATCTGGCCGAGATGGGTCTGCAGCTCAAATCACATCTGTCGTGGGACAAAATTCCCCTTAGTTTCGATTAAAGCACCGCTTTCCCTGTAATCACAGCAAGGCTAACGAGCAAAGGGATTGGGTTTTTTTTTCAGGTGTATGAGAACAAAACGTTGCATACAGGAAGCTCAAAGACATCCTCTTTAACACCTTCAAGACATAAATGAACCTCCATTTGGCTTTGATACATGAAGGTGTTTCTGTGGTCAAACTGCTCCCTGTAACTCAAACGCTGAAAGCTGAGATCCTTCTTTTACAAAAGGAAGCACGTGATGTTTCTGAAAATCTAAGAGTACATACAAAACTGCTTTAAAATAATCAGTATTCTCTACTTGTGTGTTTTAAGAGGGGAAGCCCCAGGCTGGCTGATCCCTTTTAGGAACACATTTTAAGAATTCTCCATATTTACTGATTTTCTGTCATTTCTTACCAGTGTTTTGCCCAAAACCAGGCTAGCCGTTGTTCAAGGGGATCTACTTGTTATGCATGTTTTCCAGATTAATACAATTACTCCAGAAGACATGATGATAGACTCTACTCTTGAAAGTCCTTTGCAGGCTCCTACACTATTTTAGTACACTGTACAAGGATGGGTTTTTTTCCTACTTGACATGTACTTTGCTTGATGTGATAAAGAAATGGTAGCTGGGGTAGCACGAAGAGAGAAAATGATGTACTCAGAACTCTGCAGAAAGTCTGGGTTCATTCACCCATACCTCTGTAAAAATCTGGAAAACCAGCTCCACAATCACAGAACTCCATAGTACAACAGACTACTCTGACACCCTGATATCCACAAAGAAATACCCCTCAAAGAACTGCAAACAAATACAAGCTTTTAAAAATATGGAATTTACGCTGAACAAGAACTTTTAAATCAAGAACTTCTCTTAAAGACAACTTCCTGTTTAAATACTAAAAAGAGGAAGATTAGCAGGATTGAAACAATATTGTTTAGTACAGAAATGTGTGAGCTACAAGGAGAAAAAAAGTCCCAGGATGACTTCTTTTTATTCAAACGTTGCTAAAACTACAGGAACAAAAGAAAAAGCCCAAGAACCTTCCCCTGGGTAGTCTTTAGTCCTCAAGTCAGTCCTTGCTCTTAAAAAAATCAGTGTTCACTTTTCTGTATTTGATTTCTAATCAGAGATGTAGGTCCCAAATACATGTTCTGCCACACACAAAAGGGTTTTACTTCAAGCGAGCAGCTGTTTCAGACCTGATGACTTAGATAAGCAAAGAAAGGGGCAGACACAAAGAACAGAGACTCTTACTCAGGTTTCATCACAGGATTATAGCAGCATTTGTATCTTAGAAAAAAACAATTCAGTCGAGTAAAAGAAGACTAAAGTGGGGGATCATTTATGAGAAAAGTAACAGTTTACTCTAAGCCAAGAATTAGTTATATCTATTTCTGTTATGCAACAACTACCTTTGTTCATATCCACTCCAAAATCATCACTGTGTTTCACAGGGGGTGAGTGGAGCAGAAATATAAAATGTCTACACATACATACCTCTTCAAAGTGTGATGGGATTTCTAAAGGTGGCTGAGACAAATACTTAAGAGCTTTGTGGTTTTTCCAGAGAAGAAAAAGCCCAACTATTACCAGAATTACCAGAGGTAACACCAACAGAAAGAGTATAGCATATTGATCTCTGGTTGCCTCTGAAAAAGAAAAAAAAACCACCTCTATACATATGATAAGTTCATATTTATACATGCATCATCAAATGTAAAACAACATGCAGCAAGCTGAGATTTACTATACTTGGTAATTAAAGCATAATTTCCAAGGCTAAGATCAGAACCCTACTATAGATGGACTTGAAACACTTGTGTTCAGGTGTAGCTTCTTTTGTGATTCCCCTTAGAAGTCACCAGCTCCCAGGAGCTTCTCCCCCTTAATCGCACAGCCTAAGGCCAGATTCCACTTGAGATGCTCTCAGGGCAAATGCAGAGCTGGAAGAGTCACAGCTGGCAGGCAGAGGGCAGGTGGGGAATGCAATCTGCCCTTCCACCCTCAACTTGCCAGAAAGGGCCATTAGTGCCAGGGACTTCACTTTCAGAACACACATCTGCCATCAGCAAAGGGAGCATCACGGGCTCCAGCATAACAGCTCAAGGGCTTGCAATCAAGTACTTTAACTGGGTTAATGCTACCCAGGAGATGAGCTCCTGTGGGGCCTCAAAAATTCCATAAGCACGTTTCATCAACACATCTGCCAGCGTGTTTAAAGCACGCTAAAGATTATTTGTGCCTTTGTGCTCACGGTCACAGGGACAGATTCAAGAGGGACAAATTCTGTTATCTTGCACATGCCCTCTCCTCCCCTCACCCTCTGTCTTATCTCATACAAAAACATGGAGCTTGACAGGTCAGAGAAGGAAGGTCAAAGAGGAGGGGAACCGTCATGGCCTGCAGGAGGCACAGTGGCCGAGGGAGATTTGCAAGAGTAACTCTGTCTCTTTCTTCAGTGACTTCCTCTAAACTATTTGTATTTTCTCTCTAGAAGGCAATACCCACAGCAGTATTTATTATGAAGGAAAAGGACAAGGGGAATAGTACAACACAGTTGTACCCCAATTACTGACTGAAAGAGTCTGTGTTATTCAGCCATTAATTACAATTGTGAACTACTACTGGTGCTCTTAGCATTCCTGACAGATGTGCGTTTGTAACTGACCAGTTACATGATCTAAGACTCATGTTCTACGCTCATACCATTATATAAAAAAAAAAAAGAAAGAAAAAAGCAACCAAATTTGATTTATACCACTGATCGTAGTTCTGTGACACTCTGGGGCACTTTCCAATCCAAGTAACCGGACATCTGAATATGTTGTCAATTCTACTCTAATTCTAAAACAATAAAGTGTCAATTCCTTTAGATTTTCAATTTTGAATAGTGTATTGCTTGTCCTTGTCTCCTGTTTAAAAGACACACAAAAAGAAAAAGTATTACTGTAAAAACAGACCTGTGTTCAACACAAATCCCTTCCACATATTTAAGTTTCTCATTCCAAAGGCACAGGTTGTTTTTGTTTTTTTCATAATTCACCTTTCCCAAAGAAGAGAAGCAGTGAAATATATTTCAACTTTTCCACCTGAATGCATTTGAAATGTCATTATCTTTAAATGAAATTAAGCCAGACCACTTAACGCACTATGAGGGCAGGAGCAGCAGAGGTATGAAAGCTGATAAAGGTCTCATTTTATCCAACATATGCTGCTGGACGCTCTGACACAGCTGCTGTGGCAGCTCAGGCAGTGAGTGAGTGCAGCAGAGGAGGGGGAGGGAAAAGCAAGCCATGAGAAGTGCCTTCACCATCAGAGGAAGCTGATGGAAATGTAGGTCAGTGAAGAGCTTCCACCATCTCAGCTCCTTTTGCTGAAGAGGAAAACAGCTGATGGGCAGTGCAAAACCTCCAGTTTCCACACAGCCACCACGGTCTTTTGGGATTTTTTAACCTGAAAGGGGCTAGGATAATGGCCTTGGTGAAGCCGACAGAAGCATCAAGAATGACTTCTTGTCTGAATCCCAAACATGAAGGTATTTTGTGCGTGTCAGTAAAATACACATTGGTGTAAGACAGGAAGGAAGTGGAGGTGTTTCAGATTTAGCAAGGTCTTTGAAACAAAAGGGCTTTTAAAATAATTTTTTCTGCTTCTGCTTTTTTTTTGTTAAACATTTGACTTTAGAATGATGTTCTTGTGGATCATCTTTTTTTTTATTATTATTTTTTTTAAAGTTTATCTTAATCCCTCCCCTGCAACACTGGACTGTTGAGAAGAAAATTACCTGGGCCCTAGACAGCAGCATAAGCGTACAATGAGACCAACGCCTCTAAGCCTCAATACAAACAGGGACAGCTCAGCCCAGCTCTGTCCAGTATGTTTCTGATAACTCTGCCTTTCCGCGCCCTAGGAACAAGTGACATCAGGCCAGAG
The DNA here is from genome assembly GCA_013400055.1 of Nycticryphes semicollaris. NCBI lineage: Eukaryota > Metazoa > Chordata > Aves > Charadriiformes > Rostratulidae > Nycticryphes > Nycticryphes semicollaris. Next base: position 715,875 of record VXBJ01001371.1, on the reverse strand, counting down.
CAGCCTGTTACCTGCCAGCCCAAATAAGCCTAGCACAGGAAAGGAGAAAGGTATTTCAGAGCTTTCCAAATTGCCTAAGCAAACTTTGGAATCCAAATGCCATTTTAAAGCCACTTTGACACTTTGTGGATTCTCTCTCTGGATCCGCAGTGTGATTAAACCTTTGTTTCATATGGAGGAAAAAAAGATGTTTTTCAAAGTTTTGTAATGCATGCAATATTTGTGCCAAGATGAAACTGAATTTTCTTTCAAGACTCCCAGGTGGTGACCATCACTGCTGGAGAAAAAATTACATTAGCTCTCTTCCTCCATTTCTGCTGTTCTGCAAAGAGACACTGACTCATCTCTCTTAGTCACAAAGCCACTGTGAAGAAAATAAATCAGAGGGAATTCTTACTTTTTTAGCAGTGCTTGTTGCATTCTCCCAGTAGGACACATTATACTCAAGAAAGTCACCCACTTCAAATCCAAAAGGGGGTGTGACACTAATAAGAAGTGAGTTAAAGCTGGTGTTCACGCTGTTCACTTTAGGGGGCCCTATAGTAGCTGAAAATAAACACAGAAAAAGCAGTGAATCTCTGGGCTGCAGAGCAGCTCATCATTTGGTCGCCAACTTTACTTAGACATTCCAGAAAACTTGCTAAATATCAGCAGTTTTTTCTCATCTACTTAATACATTTAAAGTTATCTACTTTATTACAAATCTAAAGAAAAAGACTTGAAAGCATGTTAAAATACAATAACATGTTTCCTGTTAACTTTCCCTCAAAAATCAGTAAGTTGTCACTAGAATGTAACTGAATTTATCTGCAGTTAATGGTGATACAACTTTCTTTTCATTTTTTTTCTTCTTCTTTCTTCTGCCACATATTCCATGTTCTCCAAAATACACACTCTTTAGGTTAGTAGATTGGAAGAGGAGTAACTAGTTTCCCCCTCCTTGCTTTGATGTCTCCATTTGTCTCATAGGGTAAAGATGATGGGTTCCTTTTGTGATGTACTCCCGAGATCTTAATTGTGCAAAATATTATACAAAGTATTGTCAGTTCTAATACAAGAGACTTGTGTGATCACAGGTCATCTATGGTCATTAGTCATTTATTCACTGTATCTCGTTTCCTTTCACCATTTAACCTTATCAGCATTTGTAAAGCACTCCAGGATCTCCAAAAAACCCCACTGATGCAAACATTTGAGTAGCTAACAGCTGCTTGCATACTAAAGAGGCACAACTATTAACAGTCAAAAAAAAAAAATCAATTGGGGCATGCTTATTGTACCTCAAAAAAACCCAGCAGAGCCTGTCCTGTCCACTGTTGCTTTAGAAGAAATTGGCCTCCATGATCTTTATATTAGTAGAGAAATTTCAATTTCTTTCTACTTCCTGTTGCTGTACTACTGCAAAAGCCTTGTTGCGTGTCCTCACAAATTCCTTGAACTCCCCTCTCAAGTGGGACTTATCCAAACATTAAAGGAAGAGAACAGCCTGACAGAATAACCCGTGGTCTTGGTGTCTAGAGACTGATCTCAAGGGCAGTCACACAAGAATGATCACATAATGTTCATCTTGCTCCCTAAGGGAACAGACACAAACATTTCTTCCACACTGAGCCTTTTCTTTGTCTTGTATTTCCATTAGCCCAGGGCTTTCCTAGCTCCCAAAGGATCCCACTCCCAAGAAATCCTGCATCACAAGCTATGGATAAGTCAGTTGTAAACTTCAATGCAGGATTCAGGCAATTCCTCACATTCTTTAGTACTAGCAAAAAGCCAAGATTTAGAACTGAAGTCACCACGGAAAGTATGATACTCTTTGCAGTATAGCATCATGGAACAGTTAGAGTTGGAATGGACCTTAAAGATCATCGAGTTCCAACCCCCCTGCCATGGGCAGGGACACCTCTCACTAGAGCAGGTTGCTCAAAGCCCCATCCAGCCTGGCCTTGAACACTTCCAGGGACCACCACTGCTCCTCACAAGGTACGGGAAAACTTGAATTAAACAGTTAATAAATCCATTCCTCTGCTTCATTATAATTTCAGAGGTATTTTTAGATTCAACATTTACTTTCTAATCCATATTGCATAAAAAACAACAATATGCTTGTTCACATATTTAACAGGATTTAAAGTGTGCCCTTGACCCTTCTACATTGTAGTGAGGACAGTTTAACTTATCAGAAAAGGGATCTGTGCAGCAGCAACAAGTAGTTTGTACTCAGACTACCACAAATCAAGGGGATGCCTGCCTGCATGTGGCAGTGCTAAGGAGTGAAATAATAAAAAGTAAAACTCAAAAAAATACGTTGTAGCTCTCATAAGGCTCAACCACCCAAGCAAACTCATCTGTTTCTCTTGCTGAAGAGCACACTGCTAATGCTGCTACAGAGAAACTAAGTAGTATCACATTCCTAGTGACCTACCTAGGCCTTGTGGTCTTTACACAGTTCTCACTTGGCTTTTGTATGGAACAGAGTCAATAAAGTCTAGAGCAGACAACAGACATGTTTTTCAAAGAATCCTCCTTTGAGATAGAGACCCTGAAATCATAAATAGCACTTACTGTTTCTCTCTGCCACAAATGGATCTGTTTCCACCCAGTCAGAGGTCACTTGCCCCAGCTCAGCCCTCACACGCAAAACTATAGTCCAGCGCCGCTGCTTAAGCGACCAGGGGAAACTGCATTCAGTCTGGGTGATACGGGTGCAGTTCATCTCATCCCACTTGTTAAAGGCCCCTCTGCAACGCAAAACAAAAGACATATAAAGCATCAGCAAAACAGTGCAACTACCTAAAACACAACCCCTCTCATCTAGACAATTTTTGTAACAGAGGAAGGCGTTACAAACCCACTAGTTTGATATGGGTTTATTCCACAGCCCGTTCAGTATCTGCGCCTCCTCAGCCTCTGGGAAAAATGAAAACTAGCTAGAGAAATTTTGGTAAAGCTAAAGTACAGGAAACTAAGCAATATTTCTGGGTGCTCTTCAGGTCTTCAATCTTTTCTCAATTTAGTGGACATATCACAAGCTAAGAGATTGTCAGTCTTCAAAAGCTGCTTTCAGATATACATAAAAGCATCTGTAATAGACAACTCATTCTTTCATTTTTATGCTTATTCATTTTTTGTTTTGGGGTGGTGGTTGGTTTGAGGGTTTTTTTTTGTTTCTTTCATTCTTTCTTTATTAAACCATTTATGTTACTGGATTAGAACAAAATGAGTTTTGTTGTTTATGGAACTATTTACTTACGTTTTAAAATGGACTGTATATAACACCAAGCCTCTATCCACTTTAACAGGAGACCACCTCAGCAAACTACGAAAGTTATAGGAATAAATCGTCACATTATTTGGTGCTGGTAAATGGGGAGAAGATTCTAAAGGAAGAAGAGGAATAAAAACAATTATTCGGACATTCAAGTACATGTAACTAACTTTGTTCTCCAAAGTCTAACACCATATATTACATTTTTAACTGCCTTGCAGGCAAAGCTATTCTTCCTCTGTATTCTCTTTCTAGGTGCACTAGTAGAAGTACATTTAAGTCCCTGCTATTCACAAAACACCAGCCTGCAACTTACTGCTCTTCTTTTTTTCCATACAGAACATAACACAGAAAGTACAGAGTCCAGCACAAAACAATATGCCCCACCTAGCTCCACCACAAAGCTTTAAATTAAGGTCCATAGCCACCTGCCATAACAAAAGTTCATCTATTTCAATTGTCCGCATCTCAGGTTTTAGTACTCCACATGCTTTTCCTGACCCTCTGGCTCCCGTTAACTGGTTTGAAAACCAGCGTCACTTCACTAAAACTTTCCAGGAAACAAGTGGGGAGAAAAAAAAACTTCTCATACTTAAACATTCGCTAACACATAGTCCACCATTCCACTTGCAAGCCTGAAGTTTTGCTAATTTTGAAACTGATTTCACAACGCAGAAAAGGACAGAAGTTTCTGTTAGAGGTGTACTTTCTGCTAGTAGGAATGTCCACCCAGATTCAGTCATGCTATAAATCCCTGGGGGTAGGCAAAGACCTGTAAGCGTTCTCCAGCAGCATGGAAACGGAGAGCAAAGAGTTGTGTCTCTAGTACAGGATAAGAACCACTTCCCTCTTGGTCCAAGCACGGTTGAGGAGGAAGCCATTTATTAGGACTGAAGCGTGGCTACAGGCCAGACACTGAGCTGGGAGTGATGGGGGTAGAAAACCAAGTGGAAGGTGAGAGGGAAGGCAGCTGAGCAAAAAGCTGCCAAGGGCTGGGTGAAGTAAAGGTACGCAGATGAGGAATTAAGTGGAATAGCAGCTGGAGGGGGATGTTAGCTGGCAAGTAGGGCAAAAGAGCAGGCTGGAGAACCAAAAAACACTGTAAGACAACACTACCAACAGCAAAGAATTGGGATAACTGAAAGAAAAAAGACTAAGATTACTGCAGGTAGGCTGAGGTGAGGAAAACGGGAAAATGCACTTGTGAAGAGCGTTAAACACCAGACTTGTGCTTGCCTGTGTAGTGATCCACTTACACCATTAAACATGGTGAGTCAACAGGTCCTAAGCTCAAAGACGATCATGACATGACACGATACGATACCTCACATGATAAAATTTCAATCTGTCGTTCTTAAGACAACAGTCTCCCAAGAAGCAGTTTGCTTGTTTTTACATAAATGAGACCGGAAGATCAAGCACTTAAGCTAAATTCTGGCCCCAGCCTTCTTTGGGAATATGAGGGTAATGTTAAAGTTTTTTTTTTGCTTTTTGATTTCTACATTTGATTTTGTTACACAGCACTAGACAGCACACTGATGTTGACAGTGCTTTCAGAAGAGACATCATGCCGGGATCTCAACATCTCCATGCACAGGAAAAAGACAACATAAATCTTCAGAAAGCTGCATCCAAGTCCAAAATGCAATATAACTAGTTAAGCTTTCAAAGTTTTAATTAGGTACATTAGTAGTTTCTTAGCCTCAGCTTTTGAGTAGTGCTCTTAAGTAAAAACACATTGCCTCAGGCTTCCGATGGATCAATCAGCATTTCAAGCCTGTTTGAGAGCCCTTAGGGTTACAAGTACTACCTCAGCTATTAAGCTCTCCTGTATTTTAAAGTCCACTAAGTAACCTTTTCCGCATTCAAGAAAAGTTTTCACATCCTGGTCACACACATTCTTTCTTGCTCTCTCACTGCTGGTCTGGCACGTGGCAAGGTATATCATATCACACCATCAGTAATCTATGTACTCAGACATCTGATAGAAACTAATTTTACAAAATTCAAGAAAGCTGTCAGGACAAAACACAAGCACTAGCATTTTTTTTTTCTTCTCACCCTCAAAAAATAAAAAAAAAAGGAAAAGGAAAAAGCAATGAAGGATGACGGCAGCTGGTTCATCTCCTCAATCAAGACTGCACACATTATTTTACCTTATTTTAGCATTCAGAAATAGCTAATTTCCCCAACCACCTTAAAAAAAAAAAGAAAAAATTATCAACTCTATGGCTCTGTAGGTGCTCATCAAGGAGCTGTGTAACACAAGGCACTGAGGAACTGTTTAGAGCACATCGAAGGAACACATTCGTATTTTGTTTAGATATTTCAACTTGACAAGGGAATTCACTTAAATTTCTGAAATCACACACTAAATCTGTAACAATCACTATGTTGTAAGATAGAAAGTAACAAAATGCACACTTTAGAACAAAAGCACCTACATATGCAAGTATCCTAGAGAAATCCAAACTACCTTAGCTGGGGAAAGGCAGAAATGTCCCGTCCTTTCTCCCCGTCTGGAAGGTGGTCTCACTGAGCTGGTTCTTTTAAAGCATCTGCCAAACAGTGCTCAGATTGTTTTGCCTGATGCAGAGACTTCATGACCCTTCAAGCCGCAAGTCGTAGCTTTCACACAACGGAGTGTGAAGCCACAAGTTACAGTAAGTGAAAGCAGCTCATGTTGGCCTACCCATTGGTTTCACAGCCTCCATTCCTGCTCCTGAATGATTTTTGATCCATCCCTCTTCATCAAACTTAGAACACATCGTTTTGTTAAATGGCAAAAAAAA